>OW240917.1:243428342-243450318 GCA_933207985.1 Pelobates cultripes
GCTTCTGTCTCTGGCATGGACCAGAATTATAGCAATGTGCCTTCTCACCGCCAACCCCCCCCCGAAAATCACTTGTAAAGAATAAATGAACGTGAATGGGTAGGTTTTCCCAAAAGGCAATTATGCTAAATTTCTGATACATTTTTAGGGCAATGTAGGTGGGTTTCTCCGCCTAATTCTTTACCTACCGCAGGGTGAAAGCACAGGAGTGCCAACGCCCCACAGGAATCAGTGTGCTCATGCCAGGAATTGAGGAACAGACAATTTGCACACAGATGACCCTTCCAGAATCGCTGAGATTAAATCACCCTGCTGACTACAAGTGCTATATGCATTTCACCACATCCTTGCACACATCGCTTAGTGATGGAGAATATATTTATGGCACAAGGTGTCCATATGTTTGTCACCATAGCAATAGAATCTCTATTTTGGAATTTTTTAAAAAAAATACACTTTGGTATAGCAAGGACGAATAAGTACTTGTACAGTAGGCATGTAAAATACCAATTACATAAGCAATATGCTTCAACCACATCTGCTCACCAAAATCCCACATATTAATCCAGACATAACACGTTAACGCCATAGCAACCTGCATGCCCACGGTCATGCAGTGTTCTATGTTTTAACCCCTTCAGGAACGCTGGGGGGTGAGCAGATTCAGGAGGCTGACAGCACAGTGTCACAACGTCAAGACAATGTGCAAACCATGCATCCCTATTAACCTCTTCTGTGCCAGCAAGAAGCCAGAAAGAAGAGACATAAGAAGAGTTAATGAGTTAATATACACATATGAATGACCTATTTGTCACCGAAACACTGCAGCTTGAGGGGTGCTCCTGGGAAACCCACCCTTTGTTTTCCCTCTATAACCACATTTGTGGTTTTTTTTGTGGTTTTGTTTTTTGTGTGTGTGTGTCCGTGTCTGTGTGTGTATATGTATGTGTATGTGTATATATATATATATATACAAAATTATTATATATATATAAATATTATAATATAAATAAACTGAACATACCTATTATAACACATATCAATAGGACTCAGAAGCATGCAGGAATGGTGCTCCATGTGTACAGATAATCAGATAATGAATATACAATATTTACTGGTTATTGAATATTAGAATAAATAAAATGCCAGCCATGCTGTGATATGTAGGAGGGGGTTGCCCTGTGTCTTTGTACAGACAGACAGACAATCTGTGCTGACAGACAGCTGTTTGATGTATGGCAGGCTGCAGACAGGTACACACACTGGGAACACACTGGGTACACCTGCACACACACACACACACTATACACACACACACACACAGTGTGCCAGGGCTGCACAATGCACACACACACACACACACAATGATCTGCATGCAGGTACCTGGCCGGGGCAGTCCTAGCGGTTCTGACCGGGGCAGTCCTAGCGGTTCTGGCCGGGGTTCGGTGTCTGCCTGGTCCGCAGAGCGAGAAGAGGAGGAGGGAGGCGGGAGCGAGCGCCGGGGACGCGCAGGGGGAGCTGTCAGGAGAGGAAGGTCACGTGGGATGGAGAGAGAGAGAGAGAGAGAGAGAGAGAGGAGGGGGAGCTGTCAAGAGTAACCAAGGGGAGAGATGGAGGGAGAGGTGGATGGAGGGCAGGGCTGTAATATAGACCAGGGGAGAGAGAGGTGTAATATAGACCAGGGGAGAAAGAGAGAGGTGTAATATAGATCAGGGGAGAAAGAGAGAGGTGTAATATAGACCAGGGGAGAAAGAGAGAGGTGTAATATAGACCAGGGGAGAAATAGAGAGGTGTAATATAGACCAGGGGAGAAAGAGAGAGGTGTAATATAGACCAGAGAGAAAGAGAGAGGTGTAATATAGACCAGAGAGAAAGAGAGAGGTGTAATATAGACCAGGGGAGAAAGAGAGAGGTGTAATATAGACCAAGGGAGAAAGAGAGAGGTGTAATATAGACCAGGGGAGAAATAGAGAGGTGTAATATAGACCAGGGGAGAAAGAGAGAGGTGTAATATAGACCAGGGGAGAAAGAGAGAGGTGTAATATAGACCAAGGGAGAAAGAGAGAGGTGTAATATACACCAGGGGAGGTGTAATATAGACCAGGGGAGAAAGAGAGGGGTGTAATATAGACCAGGGGAGAAAGAGGTGTAATATAGACCAGGGGAGAAAGAGGTGTAATATAGACCAGGGGAGAAAGAGGTGTAATATAGACCAGAGAGAAAGAGAGAGGTGTAATATAGACCAGGGGAGAAAGAGAGAGGTGTAATATAGACCAGGGGAGAAAGAGAGAGGTGTAATATAGACCAGAGAGAAAGAGAGGGGTGTAATATAGACCAGAGAGAAAGAGAGAGGTGTAATATAGACCAGGGAGAAAGCGAGAGGTGTAATATAGACCAGGGGAGAAAGAGAGAGGTGTAATATAGACCAGGGAAGAAAGAGAGAGGTGTAATATACACCAGGGGAGAAAGAGAGAGGGGTAATATAGACCAAGGGAGAAAGAGAGAGGTGTAATATAGACCAAGGGAGAAAGAGAGAGGTGTAATATAGACCAAGGGAGAAAGAAAGAGGTGTAATATAGACCAAGGGAGAAAGAGAGAGGTGTAATATAGACCAAGGGAGAAAGAGAGAGGTGTAATATAGACCAAGGGAGAAAGAGAGAGGTGTAATATAGACCAGGGGAGAAAGAGAGAGGTGTAATATAGACCAAGGGAGAAAGAGAGAGGTGTAATATAGATCAGGGGAGAAAGAGAGAGGTGTAATATAGACCAGGGGAGAAAGAGAGAGGTGTAATATACACCAGGGGAGAAAGAGAGAGGTGTAATATAGACCAAGGGAGGGAGGAATGGAGGGCTGAGCTGTAATAGAGACCAGGGGAGGGATGTTGGGATCCCTGCACCAGGATACACAGTTATTCACACTTCGTGTGCACACTGATTGCATCAGGATACACAGTTCTTCACACTTAGTGTGCACGTTATGTACAACAGGATACACAGTTATTCACACTCCCTGAACCAGGATACACAGTTATTCACACTCAATGTGCACACTCATTGCACCAGGATACACTGTTTTTGGCACCAGGTGCACACTGCCAACACCAGAATGCTCACATGAGAATTGTCAGGAATTAGAATTTAAGGGCAAAATAGCCAACGTGGAAGTATAGCTGATTTTGATAATTTTTCCACTTCAGCTATCTTGGCCTTAAATTTGAAATTCACTTTGAATTCCCATCAATTCTCATTTAGTGAATACCCCATCAGTGTTAATGTTAGTCAGTGTGTACACTCCCTGCACTAGGATGGTCCATGGTATTTCCACAGGATTCTCTGGGCTATTTGCACTGAATGTACACTCAGTGCACTAAGATTCACAGCATTATTGGAACTCAGTGTACATTCAGAGCATCAGGATATTCTCTGTCACTGGCACTTAGTGCATAGGGTGTGCAGTACATTAGGATTTCCACCTGGAAACTAATACAATAGTGCAATCCAAAATACTGATTTTAAAAAATTAGGCACAAAATACATTTATTTTTCCAAATAATGACCAGGTGTATAAGCAGTCATACTTTTTTTTTTTCTTCAATAACATAACTAGGTAAAACAGTGTCCAGAGAGACCTAAGCAGGGGGAGGGAGGACAATTCAGACCAATATTAGGGGGTGTACCTGGGCATACTTTGCACACTGAGGACAATTTAGCCCAATATTAGGGGGTGTACCTGGGCATACTCTGCACACGAGGGAAAATTCAGCCCAATATTAGGGGGTGTACCTGGGCATACTCTGCACACCGAGGACATTCCAACCTAATATTAGGGGGTGTACCTGGGCATACTCTGCACACCGAGGACAATTCAGCCTAATATTAGGGGTGTACCTGGGCATACTCTGCACACCCATTGCAAACACCTAGGACTCAATGTACACTCACTGCACCAGGATACTGCACACAGTGTATTTAGTGTGCAACTACATTAACTAAATACACCAATGCACCATGTACACTCACAGCATGAGGCTGTGTACAATAGTATTAATTGAGCTCTTTTTATACTACATTAAGGTGTACAGACTGGTATTCATACAAATGACTGTGTACCCGCTCTGCATGGGGATTCCTGTGCACACTTATGAGACTATGCAGACATTTTATAGGCATGTCCATTTGCCCACTCACTACATGCAGTATGCTTGCAGTGGGTGCTAGTGATGCCCACTCACTGTATGAGGTATACTGGCAGTGGGTGCTATACTGGCAGTGGGTGCCAGTGATGCCCAGTCACTGTATAAGGGATGCTGGCAGTGGGTGCTGATGATGCCCAGTCACTGTATGAGGTATGCTGGCAGTGGGTGCTGGTGATGCCCACTCACTGTATGAGGTATGCTGGCAGTGGGTGCCGGTGATGCCCAGTCACTGTATGAGGTATGCTGGCAGTGGGTGCCGGTGATGCCCAGTCACTGTATGAGGTATGCTGGCAGTGGGTGCCGGTGATGCCCACTCACTGTATGAGGTATGCTGGCAGTGGGTGCCGGTGATGCCCACTCACTGTATGAGGTATGCTGGCAGTGGGTGCCGGTGATGCCCCACATGCTGGCACTGCCCAGTCACTGTAAGTATGCTGGCAGTGGGTGCTAGTGATGCCCAGTCACTGTATGAGGTATACTGGCAGTGGGTGCTGGTGATGCCCACTCACTGTATGAGGTATGCTGACAGTGGGTGCTAGTGATGCCCAGTCACTGTATGAGGTATGCTGGCAGTGGGTGCTAGTGATGCACAGTCACTGTATGAGGTATGCTGGCAGTGGGTGTTAGTGATGCCCAGTCATTGTATGAGGTATGCTGGCAGTGGGTGCTAGTGATGCCCACTCACTGTATGAGGTATGCTGGCAGTGGGTGCCGGTGATGCCCAGTCACTGTATGAGGTATGCTGGCAGTGGGTGCCGGTGATGCCCAGTCACTGTATGAGGTATGCTGGCAGTGGGTGCCGGTGATGCCCAGTCATTGTATGAGGTATGCTGGCAGTGGGTGCTAGTGATGCCCACTCACTGTATGAGGTATGCTGGCAGTGGGTGCCGGTGCTGCCCAGTCACTGTATGAGGTATGCTGGCAGTGGGTGCCGGTGATGCCCACTCACTGTATGAGGTATAATGGCAGTGGGTGCTAGTGATGCCCACTCACTGTATGAGGTATGCTGGCAGTGGGTGCTGGTGATGCCCAGTCATTGTATGAGGTATGCTGGCAGTGGGTGCTGGTGATGCCCAGTCACTGTATGAGGTTTAATGGCAGTGGGTGTTGGTGATGCCCACTCACTGTATGAGGTATGCTGGCAGTGGGTTGATGCCCAGTCACTGTATGAGGTATGCTGGCAGTGGGTGCTGGTGATGCCCAGTCACTGTATGAGGTATGCAGGCAGTGGGTGCCGGTGATGCCCAGTCACTGTATGAGATATGCTGGCAGTGGGTGCCGGTGATGCCCAGTCACTGTATGAGGTATGCTGGCAGTGGGTGCTGGTGATGCCCACTCACTGTATGAGGTATGCTGGCAGTGGGTGCCGGTGATGCCCACTCACTGTATGAGGTATGCTGGCAGTGGGTGCTGGTGATGCCCAGTCACTGTATGAGGTATGCTGGCAGTGGTATGCTGGTGATGCCCACTCTCTGTATGAGGTATGCTGGCAGTGCTATGCTGGTGATGCCCACTCACTGTATGAGGTATGCTGGCAGTTGGTGCTGGTGATGCCCAGTCACTGTATGAGGTATGCTGGCAGTGGGTGCCGGTGATGCCCACTCTCTGTATGAGGTATACTGGCAGTGGGTGCCCAGTCACTGTATGAGGTATGCTGGCAGTGGGTGCCAGTGATGCCCAGTCACTGTATGAGGTATGCTGGCAGTGGGTGCCGGTGATGCCCAGTCACTGTATGAGATATGCTGGCAGTGGGTGCTGGTGATGCCCAGTCACTGTATGAGGTATGCTGGCAGTGGGTGCTGGTGATGCCCACTCACTGTATGAGGTATGCTGGCAGTGGGTGCCGGTGATGCCCACTCACTGTATGAGGTATGCTGGCAGTGGGTGCCGGTGATGCCCACTCACTGTATGAGGTATACTGGCAGTGGGTGCTAGTGATGCCCAGTCACTGTATGAGGTATGCTGGCAGTGGGTGCCGGTGATGCCCAGTCACTGTATGAGGTATACTGGCAGTGGGTGCCCGTGATGCCCAGTCACTGTATGAGGTATTCTGGCAGTGGGTGCCGGTGATGCCCAGTCACTGTATGAGGTATGCTGGCAGTGGGTGCCAGTGATGCCCAGTCACTGTATGAGGTATGCTGGCAGTGGGTGCCAGTGATGCCCAGTCACTGTATGAGGTATGCTGGCAGTGGGTGCCCACTCACTGTATGAGGTATACTGGCAGTGGGTGCCGGTGATGCCCAGTCACTGTATGAGGTATGCTGGCAGTGGGTGCTGGTGATGCCCCCTTGAGCACGAATTGCATCATGGGAATACTAATGTCTGGGTCTCACTATATTCCATTCTCCAATGACTCCTGATGGGCGTGGCCTGACAAGCCCCCTCCAACCTGTCTTTCCCTGGTTATGCGCGCACACTGCAGGTCGCGTCTGGTGGGCGGGGCCAGCGTGGAGCGCGCAAAACACACTGGGGTCGCGCCTGAATGGTCCTGCTGCAACTCCTGGTTTCCATGGAGACAGGATCAGCAGCTTCTCCCATCCCTGATCCTCCTCCCATTCCATCCCCCTCCAGCTCCTTTGTGTGAAATGGAGGGAGGTTCTCTCTGTACACAACCTGGCTCAGGGTGTGGTCACACAGTCACCTCCAGGCTGGGAATTAGAAATGGGCTGAAAATAGCTGATTCTGGGTTTTTACCAATTTTAAGATTATCATGCATTTTTATTTGATGTCACTGAAATCAATACATTGAAAAGTGGGATAAGACAGTGTCTGAAATATAAATGTTTTTTTTTTATTTATGCAGTACAGACAGGAGCATGTTACC
This sequence comes from Pelobates cultripes, assembly GCA_933207985.1. NCBI lineage: Eukaryota > Metazoa > Chordata > Amphibia > Anura > Pelobatidae > Pelobates > Pelobates cultripes. The sequence continues at coordinate 243,435,363 of OW240917.1, forward strand.
TTATACAGGTCACATTACAAACGAGCGTAATAGAGAAATTGGACATTTTACCTTTTAATGTATTAGGAATGCAAGTAAATAAATACAAACCATAAATAAAACCTCACATTTGAAGCTTCTACCTGGGATTTGCCCTCACTAAATAAGGAGCGGCTGAAATCCTGCAGCCAATCCTAGTGCTCTACAGCACTCATGTATTAAGCGATTTGCACAGGTTAATAACAGAAACCTCAGTGCACTTGCTATTACCTTGTGTGTTGCTTAATGTTGGAAGCACCTGTACAAGCTTTCTCATAGAAAGAAATTAGATCATATAAGTCTAAGTAAATCCTACACTAGTTAGCTGTTGTGGTTATGGTGCCTAGAGTGAAACTTTAAAAGCGACTTTGCCTCTAAAATGTGAAATCTAAATGTGCAACACATGTTTGCCTTGAAAAAAAATTCATAGCTGCTTATTCAATAAAATGGATGAATATCCTTTTTGACACATGAGAAGGCAATGTGCAGAACTATACGGATAGGATGTGGGATGAATATCATGTTTGCAGGTTGTGTAGTGCAAGTGCATAAGGGATTTGAACCATAGCCAAATTGAAAAATTCTTCAAGTCAACTAAAGTTGTAGTTCATCTATTTTTGGCCTGAAATTAGAAATTTTCTGTAAATTTCTGACAATTCTGACCTTGGTGGAAAAACATGACAATTAAAAACTTGATCTATTTTTCCAATATGTCCATTTTTCAGTAAATTTTGAAATTCAGGTTTTTCAAATTCACCACGAATCACTGAATAAACAAACTCCTTTGTGCCTGATGTGAAAACTTTATTAAACCTGGCAGGCTTTGTGCTTCTTGCAACTCAGAATGGCGCTGCTTCCTCCCACTCCATGGTTAATGAGATGGTCTAAAGACCCCTAACTGTGGGATTTCCCTGGGGCGCCAAGCTGGTAATGAGAGGTAATTGGGTGGAAGCAAGAATTTATTTTTGCGAGAGATCTAGTTCCAAAATCTCCCCTTGGTGACTGGCTGGTGGGAATGTACCAGTTAATCATTTATACGAGGGCTCTCGGCTCCAAGGAAAATATTTTCACTTTCTTATAATTAGTGGAGATAACCCTTTGATTAAGATAAATATAATATATTAAGAAGCCCATGGCACCTAACAAGGTTTTTCAGTAAACTGTTAACTACCAGGAAATTTCACACTTAAGGACACAATAACTCACTTAGGCCTCAGTTTTATTCTTCTGAGTATCCTAATGTGTTAAAAAAAATTTCAGATGAATTATCTACATAAAATCCTATAGACTTTAATGGCGATAAAGCATCAATATCTTTTTCTATCAGATTCTATAGGTCCCAAAGTCTGCATTCTGTGAATCGGGACGCAGTGGGAGGGGTTAAAGTGTGCTCGCCAGTAAAGCTGGTGGGTGGACCCATCTGCAATCCACCCGAATTACTGGCATTTCAGCATAGCGTGAATGTACGCCAGGCTGCCTGCAAATCAAGCAGGCCGTCCCACTGCTGACGGACCATGCAGGGAGAACCGTTTCAGTGTTCTCGACAGGGTCCTAGTGCCTTAAGTGTCTAATGAGGCGCTCGTGTTATGCTTGGGGACTAGGAATGCCACCTGGCCAGTATTTTACAGGCGCAGCTGGTATTTGAGGCTGCCTGGCTGGTGCCGGTATTGCAATAATAAGGACAATACAAATGCCGGTATTTTTCTCAGTATAAACTGGGATTAGTCTGCAATATCGGTGCGAGCCAGTATGTGGCGGTGTGTGTGTGTGTGTGGAGAGAGACGGGGATAGAAAGATACAGCATCTCCCTCCCTGCCTCTCTCTACTCACTGATCCGCAGGGGAGCAGCTCTGCACAGAGAGTTCAGACAGCAACTCAGGTAATTGAGGGATGGGGAGAACAAGTGGGAGGACGGGCGACATGGGGACACTGAGACACTAGGGGACACAGACACATGGGGACACTGGGATACACTAGGGGACACTTAAGAGACATAGGGACACAGACACTAGGGGACACAGACACTAGGAGACACTGGAAAACACTAAGGGACACACACTAGGGGACACTGGGATACACTAGGGGACACAGAGACATGGGGATACTTGAGAGACATAGGGACATTGAGACTCTGGGAGACATGGGAACACTGAGACACTGGTAGATGTGGGGCACTGAGACACTGGAAGACACGGGGCACTGAGATATGTGGACACAGACACTAGGGGACACTGGGAGACATGGGGACACAGACACTAGGGAACACTGGGATACACTAGGGGACACATAGGGACACTTAAGAGACATAGAGACACTGTGAGACATGGGAACACCGAGACACTGGTAGACGTGAGGCACTGAGATATGTGGACACAGACACTAGGGGACATGGGGACACTGGGAGACATGGGGACACTGAGACTAGGGGACACTAGAAGATATGTGGACACCAGGAGACCCTGGGGGACACTGAAAAACATGGAGGGACAGACACTAGGGTACACTGGTAGACATGGGGACACTGGGAAACATGGAGACACAGGGGGACACAGAAACTAGGGGAGACATGGGGACGTTGGGAGACACAGAGAGACATGGGGACACAGAGACAGTGGGAGCAATCCCTCTATACAGCAGAATCAACCTGTAAGTAGTGTTTTGGTGATTTTACAGAATTTTCTCTTAAGTCACTCATTGTTATTTACATCCTGTGATGTAACGCATACATAATTAATTATGCAAATTAGTATGGCTGGTATTTTTTCCAAGAAAGGTGGCAACCCTATAGGACAGTTCCCTGGTACCGTACACATGGGTCTGTCCCACTGAAACCGTCACAATTGAGAGGCCTGAGTCTGATCATTTGAAAAGCTTATCCAAAATAATTAAATACTTTCATCCCTTAGAGCTCATGTCTTCCTAATTTTTATATTTCAGTTTAACAACTAAACCTCTTGAGCACATCTGCGTGTTTTTATGCATTGAGTTACTGCTAGGTGATTGGCTGATTGGATAATAGCTGCATTAATTGGCAGGTGTATCTGTGTCTTTAATACAGTGACCCACTGAATGTTCTGGGATGACAGATAATACAGTATAGTTGGAGGCCCCTGTTTGAAACAAAACCTCTATCTAGCTATTTGTCATTTATTAGGGATTCTGAGAATTAAATTATAATTATGTGGGCAAGATAACTCCTTACCTTGTACATTTAGACCAAAGTAGCAGAATTGGAAAACATTTATAGCTCAATTTTTTTTTTGCATTTCCCTTGATGATTCCTCACAATTCCCCATTTTTAGTGGAGAAACACCATCGTAGGGCTTTCTACTGCCTTTTCTGAGTTTGCGTTGAACTTTTTTTGTCTTTGTCTACTAAATTTTATATAAAACCTTCTCTTTTATATTGTTGTTTGACATGTAAACAAACACTGAAGATCACTTAATAATCAAACAATCTAAATTACAGGCCAAAATAATCAAGTTTTACATTTTCATAATTTTTTTCCAAAGTTTTTCCATGTTGGCCCAAGTTTTTTTAAATTCTGTTTTGTCAGCAATCATTATTTTTAGAGTTTGTAGGAAAACTCTAAACAACACAACCACAGTTTGACTTACTTGGGGTCTGCTGGGCTCTGCTCCACGCCTCCACTACCACAACAAGAGAACTAGAAGTTCCTACGTATTTGTTACAATGTGGAAGACGCCATGACGCCATGACACTCCTGACACCATAATCACTACAGTGAGCTGTAGTGGTTATGGTGCTTGGAGAGTTCCTTTAAAGGACCACTATAGTGCCAGGAAAACATACTCGTTTTCCTGGCACTATAGGGTCTCTAGGTCCCCCCCACCCTCTGGGCCCCCCTCCTGCCGGGCTCTAGGGTGAGGAAGGGGTTAAACACATACCTTTTCTCCCCTGCTGGGTTCCCTCGACGGTGGGGACTCTCCGCCTTCTTTCCCCGTCATCGGCTGAATGCGCATGCGCGGCATGAGCCGCACGTGCATTCAGCCAGTCCACAGGAAAGCATTCTCAATGCTTTCCTATGGACGCTGGCATCTTCTCACTGTGATACTCAAATCTAATGTGCACCTTTTTTTTTAGAAAACAACGTTTCTAAAATTTGAATGCGCATTAGATTCAATGACGCATTAAATTCGGGGCAAAATTCAAAATTTTTGTTGATTTCACGGGTTCACAAACACCTAACAGTATTCACACCACCACAGCCCCCCCTCCCCCTCCCCTTTTTTCAGTCGGTCCCTCTTCCAGGCTGGCTTTCTGAGGCATAGTATTGGACTCCACTACTTTCCAAGCCAGCCTCCCAGACGTTCTGTTCCGCATTAGGAATGGATTTGTCCTGCTCCTGCGGAGTGTTGCGCACAAGTGGAGGGGGCTTCGGTTCTGGTTTAGGCTCCTCAACTTTGTTGTGCATATCATTCTGTAGGGTCACTCTTGTCTCTGGGCTACTTAAATTTGCTCCACGAGGTACCAACCCCTGCCCAACCATTCGGGCGATCCAGCCAGGGCAGTTTTACACAATTGGAGTAGTTTTTCAGCTGCATGGATTGGGATCTCTTTGGTCATTCCCCCACTTTCAAACACTCACTTTCAATTCACACAGACGCAGCAGCACACACAGGGTTTGCAGCCTTTTTCAGGAACCACTCGTTAGGGACGCCTGGCCCACTGAGTCGGATGCCTTGCTGGCCTTTGGAGAGACCTCTACTTTGTTGGAGATCTACCCTTTCGTGGTGGCCTCCCTCACTCTGGGTGATCTTTGGACCAGAAAGGCAGTTGTATGCTGCTCTGACGATTCCGTAGCCTGCGATTTCATTAGCAAGGGCGGTCATACTCACCACCACTGTGGCTGATTCGCAGGCTGATTTGGCAGGCAGCAACCCCTCAGTTCTTTCTGGTCTACATTTACATTCCTGGTGTCCACTACACAGCCGCTGACACTTTCTCACGCCCTCATTTTAAGGTCTTCTTTCAGGCACTCCCTATGATCCACTACATATCATCCAGGATACCACCATTCAGGGCCGGACTGGGGGATACGAAGCAGCCCTGGAAAAAAATCTATGCCAGCCCCATAAGTCATTGTGCTATGTAGGGTGTGTGTATGTATGTATGTATATGTATATATATGTATGTGTGTGTGTGTATATATGTGTGTGTGTGTGTGTATATATGTATATATATATATATATATATATATATATATATATATATATATATATACACACACACACACACACACACACACACAATTGAAATAGTTGGCTGCACTCTCGGATTTCCTGAAAATGTAACTTTTATTGAAATATTTAAGAGAAGATCAATGTTTCAGTCCCTCTTGTGGACTTTCGTCAGGAAGATGACGAAAGTCCACAAGAGGGACTGAAACGTTGATCTTCTCTTAAATATTTCAATAAAAGTTAAATTTTCAGGAAATCCGAGAGTGCAGCCAACTATTTCAATTGTATGTATATATATATATATATATATATATATATATATGCAATTTAAGTAGTTGGCTGCACACTCATGCTTACTACAGACAAGCTCACTGTACACACATGCTCACCACAGACAGGCTCCGACACACCCATGCTCCTTACAGACAAGCTCACTAACACACACACACATATGATCCCTACAGACAAGCTCAGTGACACACATACAAGCTCACTCACTAGCAGGCACACACACACACACACACACAAACTCACTAGCAGGCACACACACAGGCTCCCTCACTAGCAGATGCACGCACACACACACAGAGGCAGACAGTCACTGACACCCAGGCCGACAGCCACACACACACACACACACACACAGGCAGACAGTCATTGACACCGAGGCAAACACCCACACATACAAAGACAGGCAGACAGCCACACACTCACACACAGGCAGGCAGACACACACAGGCAGTCACACACAGACAGTCACACACAGACAGTCACTCACAGACAGTCACTCACAGTCACACACTCACAGTCACACACTCACAGTCACACACTCACAGACAGTCACACACTCACAGTCACACACTCAGTCAGACAGTCACACACTCAGTCAGGCAGTCACACACTCAGTCAGGCAGTCACACACTCAGTCAGGCAGTCACACACTCACACAGAGACATTCACACACAGTCACACAGAGACTGTCACACACTCACAGGCAGTCACACACTCACACAGAGACAGTCCCACACTCACAGGCAGTCACACACTCACACAGAGACAGTCACACATTCACAGGCAGTCACACAGAGACAGTCACACACTCACAGGCAGTCACTCACAGGCAGTCACTCACAGGCAGTCACACACTCACACAGTCAGTCACACACTCACACAGAGACAGTCACACACAGTCACACACAGAGACAGTCACACACTCACAGGCAGTCACACACTCACACACTGACCTCCTTCTTACCTCCTGCTTGGAGTTCCTGGAGGCTGGTTGTTGGGGAAGCAGGGACTCCTTCCTGCTTCCCATGCTGCAGTCAGCCGGGCCCCGCCGCAGGTAAGCCCCGCCCCCGCCGCACGCTTAAGTCAAGCGTCGCACCAAGCCCCGCCCCATCGCAAATTTTTTTAATGATCCCGCCGGCCGTAGAGCTGTGCCGGCCGGCTCCCCCTCCCATGGGGCTAGGCGCGAGCTGTCAGCCCAATGATTAGGGCTGTCAGACCGCCCCAGGTGCCGCGCCCACCGGGAAATTTCCGCATCCCGGTAGCCAGTCCGCCCCTGCCACCATTCCATGAGCTAATCTTGGACTAAGCACACAATTACTCTATCACTCACGCCAGGGCCTTGTATATTGTACATGTCACAATTAGAGTTTGCTTGAATCAAGACTTTTGCAGTTAAATATGGTTATTTTTGCCTTTTTCTCCAAACCTACAAATCAAACATCTTACTTAAACCTCCTATGCTGTCACTCTCCTTTACGTCTCCAAGGTCAACCACACACTATCAGTCCTAATCCACTACTTCACGTCTAAACCTTCCATTAAGGTGGAGCTCCATCATGGCTTCTTTCACCGGCCTCTCTGTCACAAAGCACTGCATCAGTAGCTTCAAGCTCTTACACCCCAGTCTACATCACTAAGTGTCGGGGCCACGAGCAATCCTCAGCGCAGTTACATATATACCTCAATCAGAGTAAAAGCTCCTCACAAGGTTTCAGTACCTACGCTATATAAACTTGCAATAAAGTGTGTTTTCTTTGAATCCTCTTTTGTCCTCTTTTACAGGCCTACTCGTACGTTGGTTTCGGCACACCTCAACCAACTTTGCTTCTCCTTCTACATCCCATTACATATTAGATAAATTCCGAGCACAAGTTGCAAGGCCATTTGGCCTGAATTTGTGGGAGGAGTTATGATCCTATATCCCATATAAACCCTACCCCCCCCCCACTTACCTTTGTCGTGCAAGCTGTTTGTCCTCACCCACCTACACCCATCTATATTAACAATTCAGGCCTACTCATACGTTGGTTTCGGCACATCTCAACCAACTTTGCTTCTCCTTCTACATCCCATTACATATTAGATAAATTCCGAGCACAAATATATATATATATTTATTTATTTATTTTTACTTAAATGTAATGTGTATGTATATTAAATATAATTTGTACCCCTTTATTTTCAATTTGGGGGACTGCCTGACAACTCAGGGAGTTCCCTTGCAGACAGTACTGTCGCAATCACATGGCCCAGGAGGGCTGGAGTTTCTGGGGATTGTCAGGCACTGACCCCGACTGGGATCGGCGATCTAAGTAAGTACAGAGTGGCGCTGGGTGTTTTATGCCTCCCTGCGGCATTACAGCCCATGTTTTTAGTATTATAACAGACAAGTAACATTTTATAACAGTCCATAAGCTTTTGCTCTGGTTCGCCTTTGGTCAAAAAAGAACTTGTCTTCTCATCAACCTATTATTCCTGTAAGATTTTGCAATTTCTCATTTATTGTTACATTTCCCACTTTAGAATATTTCAAAGTACTGCAGAATAAGTTGTCGCTTTATAAAAGCCAATAATAAGAAGGCAAAGTAGGGATTATTTTGTTGACAAAGCTAGATGGAGGAACCTATTGTCAAGTCCTCAGTCATCACTAGTGACATCTGAGGGGGAAAAGGCTCTTTCTATGGTCTTGCAGGAACCTCCATAGACATCAGTGTTGTACTCTTATGCATGCGCGAGAGTACAGTGCTGACAACGGCTCCTTGTAGATGACGCACAAGGATCTGAAGAGGACCTTGCTAAAGAAAACGGCGCCCATGAGGAACTGGTTTCAAGTAAGTAAAAACTACCTTCCCCTACACTCCTGGTCCACTGCTATACAAGCGGAATAGTCACCATCTGCATGTTTTTTATAGAATGCAAATACCCTATAATGTGACTGGAAAGCCCTTTAAAAATTCATTTTATTTTTAAAATAATCACTTGACCCTAACCAATCCCATGCCTCAAGGCAATTTAGCATTGCTAGCACAGCCCATTTCTTAAAAGAACACTATAGGTACCATCAAAAGGATAGATACTGGATCAGCGCGTCATATTTCTACTTTTTTGTTCACTATAGGTACCATAACTACTTCAACAGAATAAGTGGTTCTGGTGTCCATGGGTGCCTGGTTCTACATCGCTGCTACACGGTTTACTCACCATTTTGCAGAGATGGTCAGTAGCTGGCAGTACGCAGGCCAGCCTGCAATTCAATATGGCTGAGGTGGCACTATGCCTCTACCTTGCACCATACCAATTCATACCAGGGATTGGGGCAGTGACTGACTGAGAGAATGCAGTTGATGCTCTCAGCAAATTGCTGCCCGCTACCCCCCTCCTATGGTGGGCAGCTGAGAAACTCAAGTAAAGAGTGAGTAAACCATTTAGTAGTTATGTGGGACCCAGTGCCCAAAGACTCCAGGGACCATAACCACTTTGATATAGTGAAGTGGTTATGGTGGCTACAGTGTCAGGGTGTTTTTGTAAAAAAACTTTTTTTTTTTAAAGAATTAGTAATGGTGCTTGTAGTGATATTTTATGTGTGGGATTGATGACGATCTGTACTGGTTAGTTTGCTTAGAGTGCTCTTTAATTTCTCGGCCTTTCTCCTTCTGTGTTCTAATTTAGTGTAATTGTGTAATATCATTGCAATGAGTTCTTTGTAATTATTCCCATGATATAATGATTACAATTCTTTCTTTCCTAGCTGGCCACAAGTTCACAACGTCCTCTGATCTAATGAATGCCCTTTCTCTTCCCTATGAATGACACTCTTTTCTTTAATCCCAGACTGTTCCAAGCTCAATTTTCCCTTCCCAGCAGTCTGTAAGTGTTTAGCGATATAACGAAGGCTATGGACGTGCTTGTGAGGCCATGCTTACATACTTCTTTTTACCAAACATTGTAATCTAACAAGGTTACTTACTAAAGGGTGAATTGTGTAGGGAATTCAAAGATAATTTCAAATATTGGACCAAAATAGTCATATTGAAAACACGGCTGACTTTTTCCAAATCGGCGACTTTGGTCTAATGATGCAGGATGTTTGTTTAGAGATCGGTAAATAACCCTACTAGCCAGCAAACTGCATGCCAAGAACAAGTAGTAGGGCATCACAGACAGAACTAATGGCAGTCAGATGCTCAATAATTATCTTGATTGATGGAGAGACGATGGAGGTTGTTGAAGCAGTGCTTCTGCCTTGACCAAATAGTAGGCATGCTCATGGGGTGCCTCCAGGCACACACTAATGTAGGGTCGAATTGTCCTACCTGTCTCTTTTTTAGTGGCAGTTTGCGCACTTATTTCGGGTCTGTTTGAATGGCGGTCCGCCTGACATGCATTTAAACCAGCTTGTGGTTCCCAGCCCTGCTGTATATGTATCCCTGTGAATGTTTGTGTATCTGTCTATACGTGTCTGCATCTGTCTGTATGTGTGCATGTCTGTGTGTATCTGTGTGTGTGTCTTTAAGTAACTGTGAGTGTGCCAAGAGGAATGTTAAGCGGTGGAATTGGGGAGGGGTGAGTGGTGGGGCTTTGGGTAGGGGTGATCATACTATTTTTTGGGCTCAAGACTTGTGTGTTTTTATTTTGTTTTGTTTTTTTGCTTAGCAAAGCCCATGATTGACAGGGAGCTAAGATAGGGGCACTTACTTACCAGGAGAGAGGTAAATACGGCACAGAAAATTTTAATATTTTATTTAAATTTTCAGACTTTGGAAACATATATCTATTAAATATAGGAATAAGCAAACAAAATTAAAGCTCCTGAGAACTGACCGTCGTCCCCTTAATGATTATATCTAACGTTAAAAAAGTTAATATGGCTTATATAAATGATAAATTGCTGAAGATACATGACTTTGTGCTTCCATAATTTAATAAATATTTTTCGTTTTGTTTGTTTAGCTACAACTTTTGGATGTACTACTGTTATATGAATGGAAGCACTAATAGAAATATAGGGATGTGTAGGGATCTACGGCTGCTAACCTCTTTCCACCAGATCTTATGATATAACATGTCTGCCTACTTTTGCCAGTGTTTTATATATATATATATATATGGAGTAATTAAAAATCATTGTGTGCTAATATGCCCCACAAGTCTACATATTGGGCGACATTACCGAAATTTTGTTTCATACTTAGTTACCAGTAAATTTATTTTCCTGGCTATTTCTCATGGCAGCATCACTTATGGGTTAGCTCCAACCTCAGCCGGATCAGGACAGAAAACAATTAAACAATTAACGAGGCTGTAGGCATAAAGGGTTCTTCCTCCCTCCATACCTCAGTCCAATTGAAAAGCTCAGACAAAATCCAGGGCGGGAACCTGATGCTGACATGAGAAATAACTAGGAAAATAAATTTACTGGTAAGTATTAGACATGTGCAATTCGTTTCGGGCCGAATATGTATTTGGACGAATTTCGGGCAATTTGGACATTCGGGTACTTTCGAAATGCCGAATTGCTGAAGTACAGAATTACCGAGGTCTCGAAGTTCTGAAATTACTGAATTTCCGAAGTTGCCGAAGTTCCGAAGTTGTCGAAGTGCAGAATTGCCGACGTTCCTAAGCACAGATATATATACTAATATACTTACCCAGTGGAAGAAGAAGTATGTTACACTGTATACAATTTTAAATAAAAAGTATACAAACATAGCCAGGATTCAGCTGTAAGCATTTGCAACACTTACAATGAAGTAACATACATTCATATAAAATGTAAGTTACTTAGCCAGTCAGTGTAATGACAGGAATGAATAAGTAGATAACTCCCTAATTCCCACGGTATTAGGGGGTTATCTACTAAAAGGCTGAAAGACCAATACTATACCGCGAGTAGGGGCATGTCTATTAAACAGTGAGCAGCCTCGTTCCCCCCTCCCCCTCCCAACCTGAAGGGGTAAAGCTCAGATGAGCGGTGGGTGGGGGCCCTAAAGTAAAGTAATGGGGGGATGGACCTATTGTCCTCCCTCCCAGCCCCCACCCCTGAGCGGCGGGTGGGGGCCCTAAATCAGAATAGGGGGGGACCTAATGTCCCCCCCTGGCTCTCACCACTGAGCGGTGGGTGGGGCCCTAAATACTAATTAGGGGGGGGACTTAATGTCCTCCCCCCTGGCCCCCACCCCTGAGCGGTGGGTGGGGGCCTTAAATACTTAATCCACCAATCAGAGAGTTATGAGTCAAATTACACAGCGTGGGAAAATTCCAAAGAACTTTCCCACGCTGTGTAAAATGACACAGAGCACTCTGATTGGTGGATTTCAAACCAACCAATCAGAGTGCTGTGACAGGTAAATGTAGAGACTTACCTGTCAGTCTCTTCATTTACCTGTCAGAGCACTCTGATTGGATGGCTTAAACCCACCAATCAGAATGCTCTGAGCCTAATTGCAGGGCAGGGCAAGGCTTTATAAGCCTTCCCCCGCCCTGCAGAGCTCAGTCTGCGCGGAGCCCTCGCTGGGTGAAGATGGATTTATTTATTTTTTGCGCTCGTTTTTTTTTTTTTTTTTATTGCGTCGGTTATTATGGCTTTTTATTTGGCCTTTTTTGGGGCTGAAAAAAGAAGATTTTAGAGCAAAGAAAACATCAAATGGTAAGTTTATTTTAATTTTTTTACAGGTACTTAGTTAAATGGTCCCCCCTCATTATTTTTAGGGTGAGGGGGGTAGGTAGGGGCTAATTTATGGGTTTGGAGACCCCTAGTCACCTACTAGGGAGGGGGGGTTATTTTTTTACTTAGGGCCCCCATCCACCGCTCAGGGTGGGTGGGTGGAGGACATTAGGTCCCCCCCCTAATTAGTATTTAGGGCCTCCACCCACCGCTCAGGGGTGGGGGTCAGCGGGGAGGACATTAGGTCCCCCCCTAATTAGTATTTAGGGCCCCCACCCACCTCTCAGGGGTGGGGGCACGGGGGAGGAAAATAGCCCCCCCCATTATTTTACTTTAGGGCTCCCACCCGCCACAGGCTGCTCACTGTTTAATAGACATGCCCCTACTCGCGGTATAGCGAGTAGGGGCAAAATTTACTAATACTAAGCAATCTTTACTTAGTATTAGTAAATTTGGCTGAAAGACCAATTTAGGTCTTTCAGCCTTTTGGTAGATAACTCCCTAATACCGTGGGAATTAGGGAGTTATCTACCAAGCGGCTGCAAGAGAAGTTCTGAAATTCCGATGTGCCGAAGTGTCAAAGTGCCGAAGTTACCGAAATTCCGAAGTGCCGAAGTTGCAGAATGCCGAACCGAACTGAAAAATTTTCCTATGCACATGCCTAGTAAGTATGAAATAAAATTTCGGTATTCCTGGCTAATCATGGCAGCATCACTTATGGGTAATACCCAAGCATACAAGCTAGAAGGGGTGGGAAAAATAATCCACACTCATTAACTGCTATAACACATAATTTTATTATGCCGTACTAACAGAAGCCAACACGCTTCTGCCAAACTAAGTAAAAGAAGAGGCTACATCCAGCCTATAATGTTTAATGAAGGTCATAGGAGAAGACCACGTTGACATCTGGAGACACCTCTGCCCAATTAGCTCATGAAGTAGCCAAAGACCTAGTCGAATGAGACTTAATCCATTTTGGAGGAGAAACACCTTTCAGAGTGTAAGCTTTAGTGATGATGTTGGAAATCCATCTACGTAGTGTAGAAGTGGAAGCAGCTTCACCTTTCCTGGAGCCTTCAGGAATAATGAACAATTGATCCGTCTTATGAAATGTACCAGAAACAGACAAATATCTGATCAAGTATTCCCTAATATCCAGATTATGAAGTTTTACCTCCAGATCCGAGGAAGGTTCAGGAAAAAAAGAAGGCAGAACGATCTCCTGGTGTAAGTGAAATTTTGAGACAACTTTGGGAAGGAATTCCATATTCGGACGTAAAACCACTCTATCGTGGAAAACCTGAATATATTCCTCTGCACAGGAGAGAGCTCTCACCTCCGATATTCTTCTGGCTGAAGTAACGGCCAACAAAAACAGAGTTTTGTACGTGAGAGAAGAGAAATCCAAGTTCTCTAGAGGAGAAAAAGACATTTCGGACAAGGCATCCAAGACCTGAGGAAGATCCCATGGAGGAGCATAGTTGCGCAGAGGAGGTCTAATGCGAATGGTAGCCTTAAAGAACCTGGCAATCAGGGGATTTGAAGCCCAAGACTAGTCACAGAGGGCCAATAGTGCAGAACACCGCACCTTGAAGGTACTCAGGCTTAAACCCTTATCCAATCCAGCCTGTAAGAACTCCAAAGTCTGGTTCTGATCAGGGTTCAAGAAGTCTAGACCTTTAAGAGTCCAGGACTTAAATGACTCCCATATACAGTGATAACACTTAGACATAGATTTCTTCCTAGACAGAAGAAGCGTATTAGTTACTGCCTCAGACAAACCTGTTTGCAGGAGCCGTTCCCCTTCAAAAGCCAGGCCCCCAATCTCAGTTGTACAGAGCTGGGATGGTAGACAGGACCCTGACTTACCAGATCGTTCCTGATTGGAAGTTGCCAGTGTTCCTCCAAGGACATTTTGCACAGGAGAGGGAACCAGGGCCTCCTTGGCCAGAATGGGATGATAGCTATTATCACTTGATTCTCCATCCAAATTTTCTTTAGTAAGTGAAGAATTATCAGTAAGGGAGGAAACACATATCCCAGATCGAAATCCCAGATTTGAGACAAGGCATCCTGACCCATTGCCCGATGGTCTGGAAAAAGAGAGAAGTACTTCGGGACCTGAGTGTTCCTGTCCGTACCCATGAAGTCAATCTGGGGTATGCCCCACCAAAGGGTAATTGCTTGGAATACTTCTGTGTGTAGCTTCCATTCTCCAGGTAGAATGCTCGATCTGCTCCAGTAAGCTGCCAAAATATTTTGAGGACCTGGTAGATATACTGCCTTTAAACCCTGAAGATGATTCTGTGCCAGAGACATAAGTAGTCAGTTCCTTCAACAGGAGTTTGCTCCGAGTACCACCTGCCCTCTTGTGTGTCTGAATTGTAATCCAAGCATCTTGTATTAAGGGAAGAAACCCTTGAAGGGCCTTGAGAATAGTGATGTCGCGAACCCGAAATTTTCGGTTCGCGAATGGCGAACGCGAACTTCCGCAAATGTTCTCGAACCGGCGAACCGCCCGAAACGCCATTAACTTCAATGGGGAGGCGAATTTTAAAACACACAGGGACTCTTTCTGGCCACAATAGGGATGGAAAAGTTGTTTCAAGGGGACTAACACCTGGACTGTGGCATGCCGGAGGGGGATCCATGGCAAAACTCCCATGGAAAATTACAGTTGATGCAGAGTCTGGTCTTAATCCATAAAGGGCAGAAATCACTTAACATTCCTAAATCACAATGGATATGGATTGATACCTGACATATGACATATTGACAC
>OW240917.1:243450418-243536302 GCA_933207985.1 Pelobates cultripes
ACAGTGAAAAAAGATTATTTTTTTTTTTAAATCCAAACTATTGTGACACAGGATCTAATTAGTGGCACTTGTCAGCGTATCCACTGTTAGCGTAACACACCCGCTTTAAGGACACTGACTGCTATTCAATCTATAACAGTAAAAAAAGTTTTTTGTTTTTAAATCCAAGCTATTGTGACACTAGATCTAATTAGTGGCACTTGTCAGTGTATCCACTGTTAGCGTAACACACCCGCTTTAAGGACACTGACTGCTATTCAATCTATAACAGTGAAAAAAGTGTTTTGTTTTTAAATCCAAGCTATTGTGACACCGGATCTAATTGGTGGCACTGGTCACCGTATCCACTGTTAGCGTAACACACCCGCTTTAAGGACACTGACTGCTATTCAATCTATAACAGTGAAAAAAGTGTTTTTTGTTTTTAAATACAAGCTTTGTGTCACCAGATCTAAGTGGTGGCACTGGTCACGTATCCACTGTTAGCGTAACACACCCGCTTTAAGGACACTGACTGCTATTCAATCTATAACAGTGATAAAAGTGTTTTTTGTTTTTAAATACAAGCTTTGTGTCACCAGATCTAAGTGGTGGCAATGGTCACCGTATCCACTGTTAGCGTAACACACCCGCTTTAAGGACACTGACTGCTATTCAATCTATAACAGTGAAAAAAGTGTTTTGTTTTTTTAAATCAAGCTTTGTGTCACCAGATCTAATTGGTGGCACTGGTCAGCGTATCCACTGTTAGCGTAACACACCCGCTTTAAGGACACTGACTGCTATTCAATCTATAACAGTAAAAAAAGTTTTTTGTTTTTAAATCAAGCTATTGTGACACCAGATGTAATTGGTGGCACTGACTGGGGAAATGGGCACAGTATGCACTGTGAGCCTGACACAGAAGCTGGCAGCAGTGGCAGACAACTAAGTGCAATTACATTACATAGAAAAAATAAATAAAAAAAAAGCATACCCTTATCCCTAACCTAGCTATGCTTTTCCCTATCTTATGAACAGCAGCTACACTTTCCCTCCTCTTACTAAGCATGCAGCTTGAGAATGAATCTAAAATGGATGCTGTCCAGTAGGTGGGAGGGTCTGCTAGGAGGCTGTGCTGCTAATTGGCTGGAATGTGTCTGCTGACTGTGAGGTACAGGGTCAAAGTTTACTCAATGATGACGAATAGGGGGCGGGTCGAACCGCGCATATGTTCGCCCGCCGTGGCGAACGCGAACATGCTATGTTCGCCAGGAACCGTTCGCCGGCAAACCGTTCGGTACATCACTACTTGAGAATAGCTCTCAACTCCTTTAAGTTTGAATGCATTTTTCTCTCTATGTTGGACCACCTTCCCTGCTTCCAAAGAGATCCCAGATGAGCTCCCCATCTCAGTTCGGTTCCTTCAACGGAAAACCCTGACTCAGATTCTTCTTGTTTCTCCACCACTTCAGCTGATCCTTTGCATACTTCATAAGAACAATTTCTTGATCCCGGTTCGGCGTGTGCTTTGTCGAACTGCCACAGAAACCCCATCTGCATAGGTCGAAATTCCCAATGGGCCCATATTACCAGTCCTATCGTGGACGTCAGGGACCCCAATAGGCTCATATAGTTTCTGGCAGAGAGGGACTGACGGTCTTGTATATCCGTAATCTTCTCGCAAATCTTTGTCATTCTTTCTAGTGAAAGAGAGAGAGTTGCTACAGCAGTATCTATCTTTGCCCCCAGGAAAATAATCTTTTGGGATGGGATCAGAGAGCTCTTTCCTAAGTTCAGCATCCATCCGTGAGCCTGTAGACAGTGTATTGCAGTTTGAGTATGAAGTAACACCTCCTGGGCCGAGGAACCCACGATAAAAATATCGTTGAGGTATTGGAAAATCTCTATTCTCTGCAACCTTAGAAAAGCAATCACAGTAATGAGAACCTTCGAGAACGTCCTTGGAGCTAGGCTGAGCCCAAAGGGAAGTCCCCTGAATTGGTAATGCTTCCCCATATGTAAAAATGCAGAAACTTTACATGCAATGGGTGAATGGGAATCTGATAATATGCGTCCTTCAGGTCAATGGACGTCATCCAACTTCCCTTCTTTATGTTGAAGACAATACTGGAAATGGACTCCATCCTGAATGACTTGGTCTGTAGGTAGGAGTTTAAGACCTTTAGGTCCAGAATCAGTCTCCATTTGCCTAAAGGCTTCAGGGCCAGAAACACGGTTAAATAGTGGCCTTTGAACTTTTCTGCCTTCGGAATCTCCACAATAACCTCTTGTAGAATTAGTTCCTTGATACATGCCATCATAGCTACTTCTTTTATCCCTCTTGCAACGCGAGTTTGCTTGAAGGTAGGAGGTGGGATACGTGAAAACTCTAAGAGGTATCCTTCTTTTATAATTTACAGAACCCATGAATCCGGAGACGTTTTTGATCCAGACGGGGAAGAACTTTAGGAGACGACCTCTTATCCATGGCCGGACCTGCGCACCTTCAGAATCCCTTATTAGAAGGTCTGGTACCTCTACCTCTGGAGAACTTTGAGGAAGAAGAAGATGGCTGAATTGCTCTCCAATTGGAGTATCTCGTGTACTCTCTGCCTGGATGATATGTTCTGGAGTCACGAAAGGAACGATCCTTACATTTTTTTTATTCTTCCACATACTGGATAAGGGACGCCTTTTGTCCTGTGGAAGAAAGGCTCTTCTACCATCAGCTGCCTTTTGGATGGCCTCCTCCAGAACTTTGCCGAATAGTAGATCCCCTTGAAATGGAAGAGCACACAGAGATGCTTTTAATGCATAGTCTGCACCCCAAGCATGTAGCCACAAAGCCCTTCTGGATGCTACCGTCAGAGCCATGCTCTTAGCCACCATCGTGGTAACATCGAGAGAGGCCTCTGAGCAAAATTCTGAAGCCAAGTGGAAATCTTTCAGACTTTCAATCAGATGCTCCCTGCAAACCCCCGCTGCTATATCTTCCTCCAAATTCTGTAGCCATACCTTTAAGGCTCTAGAAAGGGTAGTCAATGCCACTGCTGGAAGTAAAGCAGATCCCAGAACCATGTATGCCTTAATTAAATTCGCATCCAAACGTTTTTCCACGGGTTCGCGTAAATAAGCCATTGAGTCTACTGGAAGAGTAGTCTTTTTGGCCATATGGATAACAGCCGCATCAATCTTAGGAATGGACATCCACCTGAGAATATGGATATACCCTAGAAGCTTTACTCTTCAGAGTAGCTTTCTTCTCTGGCCTACTCCATTCTTGAGAGATTACTTCTTTAATAGCTGCATGAACCGGAAAGGTAGGTCTATTTGACCTAAGATCTTCAAAATACCAGTCTGATTCACGCATCTCTGCTTTATCTTCGGGGATTCTTAAAGTATTTCTTAATAGTGAAATCAACTTCTCCACAGATCTAGAATCCAGCGATCTTGATGAATGATTTATATCCTCCTTTTCTTCGTCAGAGACAAACTGGACATCAGAGTTATCTTCAGATTCAGAAGACCCGGACTCTTGTCTGGAGCGTTTTGCTTGCTGGAACTTCCCTCAACAGGATCTAAACCCTTCCGCTATAGCCTGAGAGATCCACTGTTTAAGATCTTCCTGAGGCGAATACTTCTGGCTGCCCTCTCTGGCCACGTCCAACAAACAAGACCTGCACAGCTTCTTTTCCTCCATAGCGATCCCATTACAATTTAAACATCTCTTCGTCTTGTCCTTATGCTTACTAGAAGAGGATTCCAGCGATATGATGGGGCTGAAATTATATAAAGGCCATATATATATATATATATATTTATATTACTGGCCTATTTGGCACTCTTTTGTTCCCCCCAAGTGAAAAAATAACTAATATTGGCTCACCTATTTCTTCTATCTGGAATGTCTGGAGGCAGAGGGAGAAGCCATAGCTATAAGAAAAGAAACACTTACATGAAGGAAAAAATGAAGATAAAAAACAAAAAGGCTAAGAAAAAGGGATTTTAAAAGTCCTCTTACTTTCTCAGAAGAAAAAGTGTTCCTGGCAGTACTCTTCACACAGAAAACCCAAAGCTACAAGGTACAGCAGCGTTTGAATTTTGCGCCATGTACCTTTAAATCCTCCTACCCACTGATCCGCGCATGCTCGGAGACTCTGCTACTAAAATTTTTCAAAGTTCCTAATTTCTCTCATCACGCATGCGCACGCCGGAACAGCCCCCCGGCGCCATAATGAGATCAGAAGCAGAGCACCTAGATGCCGAAAAGCTGTGCAGCCGGGCAGAAGAAGAAAACTACTACAGCACCTGCAGAATGCTTCCAGAGCAAGGAGGAACACTAACTGTACATCGAAACTTTTAGATATCAGCTGCCTGATAGCAGCACTAAGGGAGATATACACAGAAAACTAAGCTTCTCCAAAACCCTTTGCCTATTGTGGAGAAATATAACACTCCACATCATAGATGGGGAACATGTATAAGGGGATTTTTAAGGTAACCGACCCCTATAAAACAGATATACATATATGTATATATAGTTGCAAGAAAAAGTACGTGAACCCTTTTGAATGATATGGATTTCTGCACAAATTGGTCATAAAATGTGATCTGATCATCATCTAAGTCACAACAATAGACAATCACAGTCTGCTTAACCCCTTAAGGACTGGACCTTTTTTGCGATGTTGTACATTTGCGACCAGGCATAGTTTTACACTTTTGTGGTGTTTGTGTTTGGCTGTAATTTTCCGCTCTCTCATTTACTGTTCCCATACAAATTATATATTGTTTTTTTCAGGACAAAAGGGGCTTTCTTTACATACCATTATTTATATAAACTCATGTATTTTAATTTAAAAAAAATAAAAAAATATGATGAAAAATTTAAAAAAATACATGTTTTTTTACTTTTACTTGAAAAATCTGTTACTCATCTACAAAAGCGAATGAAAAAAACTGCTAAATAGATTCAAAATGTTGTCCTGAGTTTAAAAATACCCAGTGTTTACATGCTTTTTTGCTTTTTTTTGCAAGTTATAGGGCTATAGGTACAAGTAGGATATTGTGTTTTCAAAACATACATTTTTAAAATTTATCAATAGTGACATTGTAACACTATTATCTGTCATAAATCTCTGAATAACACCCCACATGTACATATTTATTTTAAAGTAGACAACCCAGGGTATTCAATATGGGGTATGTCCAGTCTTTTTTAGTAGCCACTTAGTTGAAAACACTGGCCAAAGTAAGCATTCATATTTGTTTGTGTGTGAAAAAAGTAAAAAAACTAAATTGAACGCTAATTTTGGCCAGTGTTTGTGACCAAGTGTTACTAAAAAAGACTGGACATACCACATTTGCAATACCTTGGGTTGTCTTCTTTTGCAAATGGTATGCCATCATGGGGGTAATTCTCATTCCTGGGCTACCATACACTCTCAAAGGCAACGTAACCAACCTGGCCATTTTCAATGTAAAAATATTTGACCCATATATTTGACCTTGTAACTTTCAAAAATGCTATAAAACCTGTACATGGGGGGTACTGTTTTACTCGGGAGACATCGCTGAACACAAATATTAGTGTTTAAAAACTGGAAAACGTATCACAACAATTATATCATTAGTAAAAGTGCTGTTTGTGTGTGAAAAATGCAAAAAAAGTCATTTTCACTGACAATATAATCGCTGTGATATGTTTTACTGTTTTGAATCACTAATATTTGTGTTCAGCGAAGTCTCCCGAGTAAAACAGTACCCCCCATGTACAGGTTTTAGGGTGTCGTAGAACGTTACAGGGTAAAATACAGTGCTTGCAAATTAAATTCTCTGGAATTTCAGCCTGGGTTGGCAGGCAGGTCCCTCAAATTGCAATCAATAAAATTACTGAATTATGTAAAAATATTACATAAATACGCACATAGAATTTAAATATATATGCATATTTATATATTTGAAGTCTACGTGTATATTTATATAATTATTTATGTAATTTTGTATATGGACATATGTATATTTTGTATTATTTTTATTTATTTATATATACATAGATATATATACAAATTCATTCTAAGTGTATTTTGATATAAATATATATATATTAATTTTAAAATACAGTTAGAATACAATTTCATATAGATATATAATTTTTTTAAATTTTTTATTATTATTTTTAAAAAATTATTTAATTTAAATTACTTATTATTTCTATTTTATAATAATATATATATATACAATATATATAGTTATTATATATATTATATATATACGTGTGTAATTTAATTATAAGTGTATTTTTATATTAATATAAGTACATATTAATATAAAAATACACTTAGTATGACATTATATATATATGATATATAGACATATATTATATAGGTATAATATATGTCTATATATCATATATACACATATATAATTATTTTTATTTTTTTTATTAACACTAACTTTAATTTATTTTTTGATTTTACACATGCAGGGAGACTGCCTGTCAGCACAGGCAGTCCCCCTGCAGGCAGCACTATGGACACCTATTGTGACCATGTGATCGCTGTGTTAAGCGATCACATGGCCACAGGGGTCCTAATTCAGTGTGGGGAGACTGTCTGGGCTGCAGGCAGTCTCCCCACAACTGGAGCCACGCTGATCGCCGCCGGGGGAACGACGGCGATCAGGTAAGTACCTCTGACCGTTAGGACGGTTCAGGACCGTCATCGGTCGGCAAGCCAATAATGCCGATGACGGTCCTGAACCGTCCTCGGTCGCGAAGGGGTTAAACTAATAACACACAAAGAATGAAATGTTGCCATGTTTTTATTGAACACACCATGTAAACATTCACAGTGCAGGTGGAAAAAGTATGTGAACCCCTAGACTAATGACATCTCCAAGAGCTAATTGGAGTGAGATGTCAGCCAACTGGAGTCCAATCAATGAGATGAGATTGGAGGTGTTGGTTACAGCTGCCCTGCCCTATAAAAACACACACCAGTTCTGGGTTTGCTTTTCACAAGAAGCATTGCCTGATGTGAATGATGCCTCGCACAAAAGAGCTCTCAGAAGACCTACGATTAAGAATTGTTGACTTGCATAAAGCTGGAAAGGGTTATAAAAGTATCTCCAAAAGCCTTGCTGTTCATCAGTCCACAGTAAGACAAATTGTCTATAAATGGAGAAAGTTCAGCACTGCTGCTATTCTCCCTAGGAGTGGCCGTCCTGTGAAGATGACTGCAAGAGCACAGCGCAGACTGCTCAATGAAGTGAAGAAGAATCCTAGAGTGTCAGCTAAAGACTTACAAAAGTCACTGTCAAATGCTAACATCCCTGTTAGCGAATCTACAATACGTAAAACACTAAACAAGAATGGATTTCATGGGAGGATACCACAGAGGAAGCCACTGCTGGCCAAACAAAACATTGCTGCACATTTACAGTTTGCACAAGAGCACCTGGATGTTCCACAGCAGTACTGGCAAAATATTCTGTGGACAGATGAAACCAAAGTTGAGTTGTTTGGAAGAAACACACAACACTACGTGTGGCGAAAAAAAAGGCACAGCACATCAACATCAAAACCTCATCCCAACTGTGAAGTATGGTGGTGGGGCATCATGGTTTGGGGCTGCTTTGCTGCGTCAGGGCCGGGACAGATTGCTATCATCGAAGGAAAAATGAATTCCCAAATTTATCAAGACATTTTGCAGGAGAACTTAAGGCCAGCTGAAGCTCAACAGAAGATGGGTGTTGCAACAGGACAATGACCCAAAGCATAGAAGTAAATCAACAACAGAATGGCTTAAACAGAAGAAAATACGCCTTCTGAAGTGGCCCAGTCAGAGTCCTGACCTCAACCCAATTGAGATGCTGTGGCATGACCTCAAGAAAGCGATTCACACCAGACATCCCAAGAATATTGCTGAACTGAAACAGTTCTGTAAAGAGGAATGGTCAAGAATTACTCCTGACCGTTGTGCACGTCTGATCTGCAACTACAGGAAACGTTTGGTTGAAGTTATTGCTGCCAAAGGAGGTTCAACCAGTTATTAAATCCAAGGGTTCACATACTTTTTCCACCTGCACTGTGAATGTTTACATGGTGTGTTCAATAAAAACATGGCAACATTTCATTCTTTGTGTGTTATTAGTTTAAGCAGACTGTGATTGTCTATTGTTGTGACTTAGATGATGATCAGATCACATTTTATGACCAGTTTGTGCAGAAATCCATATCATTCCAAAGGGTTCACATACTTTTTCTTGCAACTGTATACAGCACCATTATTCAGTTTAGGGAATTATAGATATACGAACCCCTGAATTGTGCCAGAATTCCTGAAATCCAGATAGATTTAGTCCAGAATCTTCATGTATGACAGCATCTAAACTGCCCACACCAAACTAACTAACTGCCAAACACCAAAGTTAATTCTGCCCGTGCAGCCTGATTACTGAGTTCTTCAGATGAAGATAGGCTAAACTTCATCTGGTTAGCCCACGGTAAACGTGGGAGGTGGCCAAAAAATAAAATCTGACTGCAGAATAAATTCCTGTTGTCCGATTGAGGACAGAAAAAAGACTGAGGTATGGAGGGAGGAGGAACCCTTTATGCCTACAGCCTAGTTAATTGTTTAATTGTTTTCTGTCCTGATCCGGCTGAGGGTTGAGCTAACCCATAAGTGATGCTTCCATGATTAGCCAGGAAACAACAATTTATACAACTAAAATGTAATTGATAGCAAGAACAATGTATCTTATTTACACAGACTGATTTCTAACCACATTTATTGTAGTTTAAAGACACATTACTGGGAGTATTATTGCTGTGGAGCTCTGTTATACGCTCAGACACATTACTGGGAGTATTATTGCTGTGGAGCTCTGTTATACGCTCAGACACATTACTGGGAATATTATTGCTGTGGAGCTCTGTTATACACTCAGACACATTACTGCGAGTATTATTGCTGTGGAGCTCTGTTATACACTCAGACACACCAACAATATGGAGCTGCTAGAAAAAAGGGACATTGGGATCGAAAAGAGGGACAGAGTGATTTGGACCAAAATAAAGACTGCCAGGAAAGTAGCCATAAGTGGTGGATTTCTAGAAATAAAAAACTAAAATCGTGGCGGTATACCCTTGAGCAGATGGGTTACTACCGCCTAGGATGTCCCTTCCCAGTGAATACCGCACCAGAGCGATTATACACTCCTGCAAGTACAGCTGTCTCACCAACCACTAGTCGAGACTTAATGAAGGACTAGTTTTATTGAACAAAGCACACAGATTTATATCCAGACCCCCAGCATGGGGTCTCCATTCAGAGTAGGACATGCCCGCCCAGGCATCGCTGTCCCTGTGAGATAATTGAGTTAGCCCTCGGTTAAATTCATTATTTCCCGGACACAGAGAGTGCAACACTCAAAACACAGATAATTCAAAACACCCCAAATGCCATATATCCTTGGAAAGGTCTCTCTGGAGAGCCCAATCTGTCCAAAAAGCGGACAGATCAGATGTGGCCAGCCCGAATTCGATGGAAGTACAAAGTTCAGCACGACGCGGTTCGCTTCCGATCCGGCACAGAGTTCCAGCTGGGTAGAGTTCATCGGTCACCTAAATACACAGTACTTTCTGGGAGTACATAGAGCACCCCCAAGTCTGTGGTGTCATTCGATGTCTCTCCACCACCTCTGTTAACCCTCCAAAAAGCACCATGATTGAACCTGGAACCAAAAGCCCTCTAGTTAAAGTTTTAGCGGATCGTTGTGACTCTGCGATCCGCTTCAGAGTTCGATGCTGGTTTATGGTTGCTCCCGGTCAGGCGCACCATGTCTCAGCAGCAATTGTGGCAGAAGACAAGTGGTTCTGGGTAGTCAGGAAGGGCCGCTCATGCTGGGAGATATGGGTAGGAGGGTTTCTCCATAGTGTTATAGTCTTTTTAGAGGAGGTGGGAGTATAGGGGGCCATGTACTCAGCCTAGGTGACCAGAGGGTCCGTCACAACAATATTTTACATTACGCGGTTAAAACTAATGGACCACTGCACCCAGGTGACTTCATTGAGATGAAGTGGTGTGTGTGACTATAGTGTTCCATGCCTTTGTAATATGGAATTATTCCAGTAGATGTCACTGTTTCTTTTAGAAAGTAAGTCCAAAAGCCATAATACATATATTAGATTTGGCATAAAATGTTTAACATATACTGTGCTATTCAGTTACCCAATTATTTTGATTAATTTTGAATTTCTCTTTGTCATGTGACATATTGTTGCAAATGATTGGCTGATTGTATAATACATTTTTTTATTATTTTTCATTATTCATTTCCTATATTAATATAAACTCAATCTTTACAAAGGCCATGGAGATTGAAACAGGGTCGAGTCTAATTTTTATGCCCGAATTAGTTACTTAGAACACATCCTCTGCTGTAGCCCAGTTAAATTTACTGAATGACGACAGCTGTTTGGAGCTCGGAATGTGGGTTCACGCTGCACCCCACTGGCCTTCCATGAGGTGCCAAGCATGTAACTCCATGTCATACACAGATTATCAGGGGAGGTTAATCCCTGCTTCCTAATCTAAACATTATAAAGTGAAGAAAAAAATATGAAAAGGATGAAAAGTAATATTAAAAAAAAAAAATCAATAAAAGTTGTTGGGTTTAGAAAACCCTGTTAAAAGGACATGTTTAGGTTTTCTGTCCCATTCATGTCACTTTGCTACTTTGCATCCATCGGAACTGTCTCATGTGAACACTCCATTTGAGGTGAGATTCCTGGCAAGAGGTAGTGGTGTCCAGCGCCACTAGCATACAGGGCCTGTGGACTGCAGAGAGGGCCAGATTAACGTAGAGGCTAATGAAGCTGAAGCTCAAGGCCCATGGAATAGGCCCATTGATTAAAATATTTATCTGTTTTACTACTCTTCACTCGCTTTTGCATTATAATGTTGTGAAGAGGGAATTAATTATGGAAACCTAGGAGGGATGCAGAGGAACACAACGTCTGTGGACTGTCTCAATATAAATTAGTTAAGGTAAAGCTGACTTTGCACACTGTGTAAATGCTGTTGCTGCTTCTGTCTCTCTAACAGTGCTGCACGTTCCCTTTCAGCTACACTCTCTACATCCACCTCTTTTTCTGTTCTAGACTGCAAACCAGGAGCTTCTGCTGCTAGTAGGACGATAAGAAGTGGAGTGGACAGTGAGTGTTGGAGAGAGAGGATTCGGAACTTGTGATTAGAAAGGAGATGCAAGCTGTGGGGCTGTTATGATGGACAAATAGACTGGGTTTAGAAATGAAACGAGACCTTAGGGTATCTGTATTCTTATAAATGCATCCTGTGAGTTTCCCTCTGGCACCACGTCCACCAGATAGAAGACACTTAGGAGGTATGACTGTTTTAGTTTTTTCTGTCCATAAGATTCTCTAATTAGGCACATCATACAGGTCAGCACCAGAGCCCAATTACATCTTCTTAATACAGGCCTGGCTGCAGGCTTGCAGATGAAAATGGCTGTATGACTTTGTTGACATTGACAGGGGCAGAACTACCGCCGGTTTGGCTGCACCGGGGCACGTCTTGGGGGCCTATCGGGTGGCCTCTGCACTAAGGGTCACACGATGGTATTACTACTAAACAGGGACCTGGTCAGGAACCGTGGCCTTTTTATAGCCTGACCAGCCCCTACAGTGTTGGCGATACTGTGAGGAATCCTGACAGGTACCTCCTAGGAAGGTCTCATCGGGGCCCCGGTCAGGTGCTGTGGCCCTTTGGCAGCACGACCGGCCCCTTTAATACGTGCAGAAAATGCTGGAAGGAAGTATCTGTCACTTCCTCTCAGCTTAAAGACTGCACAGGCTGGAGGAGACAGAGGGAGGAGAGAGCTCTGCAAGCTGTCAGCTGCAGACTCCCATCAGTTGCAGTCAGCCCAAGGAAGTCCCCTCCCTGCAACCACAAGGTATGGAAGCAGGGGGGTGATTAACAATATGTAAATTGCAATGTGTGCGTGGCAGTTTGTATCTGTTAGTGGCAGTGTGTATCTGTCTGTGTGTGTGTGTATCTGTGCCAGTGTGTTCGAGTAGATATGTGTATCTTTATGTGTCAATGTGTATGTATCTGTGAGTGTTGGTTTGTCAATGTTTATCTCTGTGTGTATGCCAGTGTATATGCCTAGGCATGTGTTTGTGTATTTGTTTATCTTTGTGTGTGCCACACACACACAGACATACATACATACAGTGTATGTACGTATGTGTGTGTGTGTGTTTTAGGTATATGTTTGTAAATGTACCAGTGTGTGTATATGCCTGTGTAGGTATATGTTTGTATCTGTGTGCCAGTGTATGTATGTAGTTATGTGTATGTGTGCCAGTGTATGTATGTAGGTATGTGTGTGTCTGTGTGCCAGTGTATGTATGTAGGTATGTGTGAGGCATGCAGCAGATATGCTCAATATTATCTAGTCCTGGATTAGGCTACTGGGATGTTTTCAGTGGACTAGAGTATGTGGGGTGAAACAGGCTGACAGATTATGATAATTGTGTATGATATCACTGGATGTTGTTACACATGACTATGGAGGGAGATGAGGTCATGATCATGACATCACTCAATCAGACTGTCATAGGGGGCAATGGAGTGATGGGAAACCAATACTATCAAAGTCTTTGCAGGGATGTATCATATATCTATAGTTCTCCATGTGCCAAATTCAAATATGTTTCATGCTCTGTTTGAATAGAACCATCTACACAGTCCTGTGTGTTTTGTGCAAAGAAAATAGACCATTGGTTTGTTCTTTCCCACAGCCCAAAAACTGCCATCCTGCCTCCGCTGGGCGTACCGAGCAGGAGATGCCACCCTATGCACCTCACCAATACTCTAGCTTCTGGATACTGGATTTACATCTAACCTGCTTATTTCCATTTCATCCCATATATTCCCCCACTGCGTTCTTGTCTGGTAGTCATGAACTTTATAAAGCCTACTTTTCCATTATATCAATAATACCGCACATACACACGTTCCTCCTCCCCTCAATACAAGACGTGATGCTTCAACTAAATTACGGACCTTGCTGCATAAATCAGTATTTTACTATCTGTCCTATAGATGGTGCCGGTGAACGTTGGTCCCACATGCCTGCTAGCATTTTCTTAAAAACAGAGACCTGACCGCTAAAAACTCCAAGAAAATCACAAGACATTTAGAAAACCATTGGAGAGGAGGAATGCCTCTGCATCGCACACGTAGGACAACTGATTGAGAGGTTTAGAATCCCAAAAAAATCCCATGAAATCTTGTTCGTCTAAACTTCTGTTAATGCAATAGAAAAGTTTTTAGAAGAGAACGCAATATTCGAATATGCGAGTCCATCTATTTATATAAAATCCATAGATATTCTATGTAATATTTATATTTCAGATTAATTCCCTCCGGTAGACTTGAGTAATCCAACTAAACTGTAGCTGAATGTAACAACTGCTAGTGACCAAAAGAAGGCAGTACCATACCTCCCGGCCTGCAGACAGTCTGCCACTAGTGTAGAGGAGCTGGTACTATAGGGATGAAAGACTCTCAGAGAGAATTTGATTCAAACAGCATGAAATGTATATCAAATAAAAATGTAATGCTATGGTATGTAGTGGTTATGGTGCCAGCAGTGTCTTAGAGCTGCGTTACGGTGAGATATCAAACCGTTTTAACACAGTTTGACAACTTACCCAGGTTGTGCCAGTACATTAGTAAATTATTCCTGTACTAAAATGGTTTAGTGGTTATGGTGCTGGGATTGATTTGGGCAGACTGTCTGGGCTGAATGGTTCTTATCTGCCGTCACATTCTATGCTTATATTGCTCCTACAACAATCGATCCAAATTAAGTAAATGTCATTATCTAGATGACCAATTTTTCAAAGTGATTTAATAATTTGTAGAATGTAAAATACAAATCTCTTATTTCTGGGGTCAAAGGTCTCCAATTTATTTTCGGCAGATTTCGTCTGAAGAATCATTGGGGGACCAGTGAAATGGCGTAGGTATCTAATTCTGAATGAAGGTGCCAAGCCAACAGGACATGATCACTACATGTCCTTTGGCATTTTTTTCCATCCACTATTTTAGTTTAAATGGCCAGAGAATCCCCAAAATAAAATGTTCCATTAATTCCAGTTTAACTCCTTACTTAGATTTGTACAAATTCCAAACGGTTACAAAACATTCCGCTTATCTTGAGGGCTAATGGTACAATTCTGATATTGAAAGGGTTAGAAAGCAGGGATTGTTTTGTCTTTTAAAATAAAGACTCATCAGGAGGGCTTGTTATCTGAAGGGTCTCTGGGGATTAGTCAGACAGACACCAAGCCATCTTTGGTATGAAATATTCAGCTTATCTCCAAGAGAGATACTCTTATAACCCCACTGCACTGGGAGCTATATTTACCCGGTAATGAGGCCTGAGGAGCCCTAGTAGGACTTCCTGGAAACAACAGTAAGACAAAGGTTAAAATATATATATATATATATATATATATATGTGTGTGAACACATAGCAGGAGGGCGATCATTTTTTATTTTATTTTCTCTCTCTCTCTCATCTATACTTGAAAGCTTGCTGATCAATAAAAAATATTTATTATTAGAATTTTCATAATTAAAAATAATAGGGGCATTATGTTCTAACTGGTACAATTAAGAGTTAATTTAAATAAACCAGATCCTCCAATTTCTTGATTAAAAAAAAAAAGAAAGAAAAAAATAAGGTATTTGGCTTTTATTCACACTTTATTGTCCTTACACTTTTTATTGAAATACTTTTTTACTTTTTTTTTTTTTTACAGTCACATATAACCGAATAAAGAAAATGTAAAAGGGGCTAAAGAATCAGTCTGGGCACCATAACCACTACAGTTGGCTGTATTGGTTATGGTCAGTCGTGCCCTTAGAAATAGTTTAATGGAAGAGCGATTTAAACATGTTGGGGGCCACCAAAATGACCTCAATTCTCTCAAATTCTTTCGATTATGTTTATTTATCTCTGTATTTAAGAAATATGTATTTGTGGGGTTTTTAGAAATAAAATTAACTGTAGAAATCCACACCTCTTTATTCTGTAAATGGCTGCCGCCATCTTAGCTCCCTGTCAGCCATTGTTATAAGCTCTGTCCCGCATCTGGAAGTCTGCAAACAGAGAGAAGATTGAAAAATACAACAATTTCTCCTTATTTGCAATGTGTGTCCTGGAAAAGCCTAGACTGCGTGAATTTTTTTTTTTAATGTAATTTGCTATTTTTTTTAAAATAATAAATTTGAAAGAAAACAGAGCATCTCATAAAAATCAAAGGGTTAAAGATAACACAAGTTTGAAGTTTTATTCAATGATATAAATTCAGTTCTCCTTTAAAGAATATTGCAGGGACCACGACTGTAATTGTTAAATAGAAAGATTTAAGTAAGGCATAGTAAAAGCATTGCGTGGTGGCTGTCTATTATATCATAATGTCCCTTATCTCATTGCCAACCACTGCACTAAATTGTCCCAACGCGCATTTCTCCCCTGGAAGAGCCATTACTTGGTGAAATCTTTCTTTTTAACCATTAGGTAGCAGTTGTCTAGTGGGGAGGGTGTTCTTCATTCGTTAGCTATTTGTTTTCTATGGGTATTTTTATACCTTACTTTGGGAGAAAGGAGGGTTTAGATATTTTTTAAGGGGTGCCCACGAAGGCACATTAGGTTATATCTATTTAGATCTATAGGCTATCTCCTACCTATATTACTGATTAATGTGGATGTGCATGGGCAAAAAATTTGGTTCGGCACTTCCAAAATTCAGGACTTTGGCAATTCGCCACTTCTGTTCGGCACTTCCGAAATTCGTCAATTCGGGACTTCCGCACTTTGGTTCGGCACTTCCGAAATTTAGGACTTCGGCAATTCCCTAACCTCTACTCCTAACCCTACCTCTAATCCTACTCCTAACCCTACCTCCAACCACTATGGGTAGTGTTGGGGATAGGGGTAGGGTTAGGGTTAGATTCCTGTCATTATTCCCGTAGTTTTTACTCCGTCTCTTGTTTTGCCAATTTTCAGAAATCCAAAGCACTTCCGAAATTTGGCAATTCAGTTCGGTTCGGCATTTCGGAAATTTGGACATTCGGAACCATCCGAATGTCCCAATTCCCGAAATTTGGCCGAATTTGCATTCGGAACGAAACAAATTGCACATGTCTACTGGTTGACTTCCTCCCCCGCTTTTGCTCTATTCAATCTGTCAATTACTTCTAGTTAGTACACCTTCCAACTTTTTCTATATTGTTATTACAACTGCTACATTTATTTCATTATTTAAGTGTTTCTTCACCCCCCATTTTTTGCAACCGAAGCAGCTAACTCTACAATTCTGCTTCGGTTGGCTAGGATGTTTTCTATTTGATTTATTATCTTTTTTCAATTCCTTTTTTTACCCCTGTTTTTCCAATATCATTATTTTCCTATTTATACCTATGATGCCTATGATGATTCTTATACCTATTTATACCTATGATGGATTTTAAATCCTGATGAAGGCTATTTAGTTTGCTATACAAGTCACACTCTATATATATTCTGAAACGCAATTTTAGACTGTATCCAATAAAGGTTATGTTTTACTAATTAATGTATTATTATTTTGGGTTGATTTCTATATTTGGGAAGGTTAGGGTTGTGTGGTATTAAAAATTGTCTACCTCTGAAGCTCCCTTCCTCTTCATTCTAATATTTATATTCTATTAGAGGTTACCCCACATCATATTAAGCAACCTAACGTCCTCTCCCTGGATATACAAATTTTGTACTTTAGTAAAAAAGAAGATAATTTATTTTTAGTATGGTTTGACAAGTTACCTCAATCTTTTAGGGGTCCTGTGGTCGCATACCCGACTTTTCTTCCCCAGCAGGAGAATCCAGGTAACTTTAAAGCTCAAAGCAGGGCCACAGTCCATGGGCGAGCACTTATCATGAGCCTCTCTCAGCCATTGCGTGTAGTCCTAGATTGGCTGTACTTTATTCTATGGAGACATCCAGCTCCTCCTGCTGAAGACTAACTGTCCCATCGGTGTCCAGGGGGACCATGTGGGTTGGTGTGACTATTTACCATGGGTTGTTTGCAGTGCAGTCCTAACAGTGGACTGTAATGATTATAGTGCTTGGAATGTTCCATTAATTATCAATATCACATTGTCCTCATAATCACACTCTTATCCTAGACCGGTTATGGGTGTGCTTCTTACTCGATTTTTAGGATCTTCATTTCCCACAATGCTCGTGAAAAATGTTTCTAGTTATCTAAAATAACCTCTTTAGTCAGCACTGCCCTATTCAATATGGATAGACAGAGCTAACACTGTTTGTCCAAAGTGAACACGTCATTAAGGACACATGACGGAAATATTCCGTCATGATTCCCTTTTATTCCAGAGGTTGTGTCCTTAAGGGGTTAATAGTTTTAATGTTTTGTCCCCTAGAAAGTGTCATCATTGCTCTATATGGTCACATTTCTATTTTAGAATAAATATGTTTTTTATTCAATGGTATTGGTGTCCTGGGGGGGGTTTGCTTTTTTTTTTTTTTTTGATGGAGGTGTTGCAGTGTCTGACTCTGAACTGCAGTCTGATCTATAGCTGCACACATACTTATTGTGGGGGCTTTCATGGCAAAGCCTGCCTCGATACCGTACAACAATTCAAAGAGGGGGGCACTTTTTTTATGGGAGATGGTTATCATGTTGTGGTTATTCTAGAGTATTTTATAAGACTTTATGACCTTTACTGTAACTGAAAGTAATTTAAAACAAGACCAAAGTGTTTTATTTATACGGTCCCATTCCTAAACACAGTTACTGCAGCTAAAATATGTATTTTTACTTATTTATTGAGTGATTTTACGCTGGGTCGCTCTGTTATACTCCCAAATTTCTAAACTCCCGCAAAAGAGGGACCAGAAGCATTTGAGTACCGTAGAGGGACACTTGTGAGGTATGACCCTCTGTAGACCATCTACATTGATATCCTTGTGGAGTCTGTAAAACCAATGATGGCATGTATGTTGTCTGTTGAATATTGCATTTCTAATTTTTAGAAATTTTTTTGTGCGCTGACATAGGCCTCGGTTTAATATTGTTGGATACGCTTTTCACATTATTTCATATTATGAAAAATATTAAATTTTTTATATATATATATATATATATTGATATATATATTTTTATTTTAATATTTTGGAAAAATAATTGTAAACGTTACTCCAAATATATTAAATAATTAGAAAAAACTCATTCAAAACTATTAGATTGAGGCCATACAGTGACCTGTAGTTGTGTGTGACACCGTAAGTTATAATTATATGAGTGTGTCTGTATATATTTAAACCATGTGTATGACTTTGGGAGATGTGTTTATGTCCATTGCACTGTGGTGTTGTAATTATGTAGGTGTGTGTGTCATTGTGTTAGTTGTGTGTGCCAATTGTGTTTTAGTTACTGTTAGTTTGTTTTGTGTTTTTTTTAAACGGATTTTGCCTCCTTTATTTTGAACACTGGCCCACAGACCATAGAAACACAACACTTTTTTTTTTACATTTTTTTTTTTTGTGAAATTTATTTGGTGAAAAATCACCAAGGGAAAAAAAATCCCAAATAATTTACAGCTGCACCAAACATTTCTTCATAGAAAGAAAAAGTGCGTTTTCCAGCATTTAAGGGTATTCACAGGTGAGACGTGTCTAGAAGACTGTTACAGGACATTCTGCATGATCGTACACAAATTATCTGACAGCTCGGGGAAACATGCAAAATGTATACCTTGTCCTGTAAAAAAAAAGAAAAAAAAGAGTTAAACACTTTTACCAATCCTACATCTCGCAAAATTTGCCACCTTGTTAGTACAAAAAGTGTTTGAGCAGTAATTTCATTTCTAACCCTCAGCTAGATTGCCGTGAAAAATATTACCAATTAAATAGAGAATTCAAAATGTCGGGTGTTAATTTAGTGATCGAATGTCGCCGCACTTGCAGGATCGCAGTGTCATTACAGCACCAACAGTTTATAAAGAGATACGTTACAGAAGTATACCCCATTTTATATTCCTGCATTGTCCAAGCACTGGGGGTACAGCATTCTACCATCTGATTCTCATGGATCCATGGACTATAGCTAATATATTTCTTAGCCATTTTGTCTGAGAATGACAGGATTTACACAATATTTAATCTGTACATAGTGTTAGAAGAATAACCAGTAAATGTACAGATTTTCTGTAAAAGCCATACAAAGATATCTCTTCTCCCCTCTCCTGTCAATCAGTACTGTAGTTGCTGTGATTGCGCTTCTAGAAATTGTGTCTCATGAAAAAATAAATTTATAATTTCTCATTTTGATAAATAATTTTTTTCACTGATTTAGGAGCTGTTATATAAGTCATGACAGCTTTGCCTTAAACAGTGTATTATTGATTGTGAAAATACTAGATAATAATACTAGATTAAGAGGCATTGATTTGACATTGGAGTTGGAAAAACTAGTAGTTATATTTGAAAATATTACTTTACAAAAGAGCATTAGATGCTCCGAATCACCTTTAATTCTGTAAAGTACTTAAATGATGCTTAAAGGAACACTATAGTCACCTAAATTACTTTAGCTAAATAAAGCAGTTTTAGTGTATAAATCATTCCCCTGCAATTTCACTGCTCAATTCACTGTCATTTAGGAGTTAAATCACTTTGTTTCTGTTTATGCAGCCCTAGCCACACCTCCCCTGGCTATGATTGACAGAGCCTGCATGGAAAAAAAACTGGTTTCACTTTCAAACAGATATAATTTACCTTAAATAATTGTATCTCAATCTCTAAATTGAACTTTAATCGCATACAGGAGGCTCTTGCAGGGTCTAGCAAGCTATTAACATAGCAGGGGATAAGAAAATCTTAATTAAACAGAACTTGCAATAAAGAAAGCCTAAATGGGGCTCTCTTTACAGGAAGTGTTTATGGAAGGTTGAGCAAGTCACATGCAGGGAGGTGTGACTAGGGTTCATAAACAAAGGGATTTAACTCCTAAATGGCAGGGGATTGAGCAGTGAGGCTGCAGGGGCAAGTTCTATACACCAAAACTGCTTCATTAAGGTAAAGTTGTTCAGGTGACTATAGTGTCCCTTTAAGATATTTTTATTAGGCAGTGCTGTAGAACAATTAATGAAATAAGTGAGATTATGGGCAAGTTGTTGTCTGTTGCCAAAGTCTGTATTCTGTAAAGTTTGTTCCGAGAAAACGAAGGTTGAGAATATAACTGGACACATACCGTACACATTTCATCCAGACATGATGTGCTTGATGAAGGCTAAAAGAAACCAGAAAAAAAGCTATTCATTTATGGTATAGCAGCATACTCCAACTTTTAATACAGACATATCAGGGTATTTACCGTAATGTGAATTGTTGAGAATGTCATACCACCCAACTGGCCTGGTTTTAGCAGGACTGTTTTGAATTTGAGCTCCTGTCTCGTTTTCCCAGATTTGGTCATTAGTGTCTGGTATCTGGGTACACCAGGGACTTCACGGTAGAGCAAGTACATGCAGGGATAGTGTGTTAAAAGGGCAGAAGGTTTTAATGTGTGAGCAAAGGGTTAAACTGAACTGGACTGCGGTGGGTGGGGAGAGGGTTAACCTGGGGTGAGGAGAGGGTGACATTGAACTGGAGAGGGTTACACTGTGCAGGTGAGAGGGTTACACTGGGGTGGAGAGAGCGTATCTCCCAAGTGTCCTTCATTACGAGGGACAGACCCTATTGTGGGCCCAAATCCCTCTTTCCTATCCTAATGTCCCTCTTTTTAGGAGCTCCATAGTATTGGTGTGTCTGAGTGTATAACAGATCTCCACAGCAATAATACTCCCAGTAATGTGTCTAAGTGTATAACGGAGCTCCACAGCAATAATACTCCCAGTAATGTGTCTGAGTGTATAACAGAACTCCACAGCAATAATACTCCCAGTAATGTGTCTAAGTGTATAACAGAGCTCCACAGCAATAATACTCCCAGTAATGTGTCTGAGTGTATAACAGAGCTCCACAGTAATAATATTCCCAGTAATGTGTCTGAGTATATAACAGAGCTCCACAGCAATAATACTCCCAGTAATGTGTCTGAGTGTATCACAGAGTTCCACAGCAATAATACTCCCAGTAATGTGTCTGAGTGTATCACAGAGCTCCACAGCAATAATACTCCCAGTAATGTGTCTTTAAATTACAGTAAATTTGTTTAGATATCAGTCTGTGTCAATACGATACATTGTTCTTGTTTTATATTACATTTTAGCTCTATAAATTGTTATTAGTAAGTCACCTAAAAAAAAACTGCCCTTCCCATGATAACACCCCCACTCACACCAC
Source organism: Pelobates cultripes (assembly GCA_933207985.1). Classification (NCBI taxonomy): domain Eukaryota; kingdom Metazoa; phylum Chordata; class Amphibia; order Anura; family Pelobatidae; genus Pelobates; species Pelobates cultripes. The sequence continues at coordinate 243,471,848 of OW240917.1, forward strand.
TAAAATTAAAGTCTCCCTCTTTGTTCATTAAAAATGTTAGGGGGAAGGGGAAATGGTTACACTGGGGTGGAAGAAATTATAATTGGGTATTAATCGCATGATTACTATATAAGGGGCATAATCTGGGCAAGGACATTATATTTGACATAAAAGGATGAATTCTGAGGGTTAAAAAGAGCAAACAAAATTTAGCTGTTGCCTAGCAACCCGTGATGCCCCTGGTCAGCCACGTGCCATGGCAATACACGTGTAATTGAAACTGGATCCAGCGGGGACTTTCCATGACCTCTGTCTGTTGCACTTTGTGTGGCTATGTACACGTAACTTTTATAGTGTAAATTCCCGGACTGCATTGGTTGGTAAAAACGGGTCTAAGTGTCCTGGATTTAAAATTGCACAGATCACCTCCCTGTGTTCATGTTACAATGTATTTGATTTATGGTGCACTGAGAATGCATAAAAAATTAACACCTCCATGGAAATAAGAGATTTATGGAGTATTAGAAAACTGATAAGACTGTTAACCCATTCACATCTGAAGGAGACCTGTTTCTTAGTAAACCCAAACAGACAAAATTACGCCCTGCGCTCAAACTCCAGGGCGGCAGCAATGACCGTAGTACTCGTCAGCCCCAATACATGTCTCATTAGAGATTGTGCCTTTTAGCTCCAAGCAATGATATGAATTGTTAGTGTAGGACTCACCTAACAGGTTTTGCCTTGACGTGGCTTACACTTTAATGGTCATTGGAGTGATACTAAAAAACCTCCAGTTTAAAAGTGCGTAGAGATTTGAGATGGTGCGCAGGTAACTCCTTTTTTTTTTCTTGTTTCATTGTAATTCGCCATTCCTTCCACTAGTACTCAGAGGATTTAGCTTACTGAGTTTTTCATATAAATTGTGGAACAAAATGGGATTCTAAGGTTCAAGGCTGTTTTTGGTACTGGTTTTCATGGGGACTAGCCTTCCAGCTATGCAGGGGCACCACTGATTGGCTGAGAGTGGTCAGCTTTTCCAGTTCTCAGTTTAGTGAGTGTGACTTTGTGTAACAAAACAGTTGAGTGCTGTCAGATGGTGAGTGTGTGTGAATGAAGACATTGTCCAGAGCATACCTTCATAGTTAATGCATCCGTTGGCGTCTTCCTGCCCAGCCATGAGTTGCTCTACTTCGTTCTCCTGCAGCTTCTCACCTGTGTTTAAGTAACAATTGTCAAGAACATGGAAGTGGTTTCATCCATTGTAAAGTTCCTGTTTAGGAACTAATATTAATTTCAAAGGCAGTTTTACAATTTAAGGGGTCTTAAGGATAAACCATCTCAAACTGTGACAATGGATTTACATAATAAATTAAAACAAAGTTACACTATATATACATTCACTTTTATTTAATACATAGACATCATGTCCAGACAAGCATGGATTACACTTGCAGATATTTCTTTAAGACAAAGTTCAAAAGTCCATCCGATAAATGGGAGCCCTAAATTGCACCAAAAGTTGCATAAAATTGACGATGTTCCTTTCAACGTGGGATGATTTATCCACAAAAATTCAGAGTACAGGCCATATATCATAAGAACGCATTTTCTTCAATCCATCACTTACCCAAAGTGGCAAGGACATGGCGTAACTCTGCTCCCATTACAGTGCCGTTGCTTTCCTTGTCAAAGACACGTAGTCCTTCCACAAAGTCCTCAAAAGAGCCCTTGTCCTTGTTTTTAGAAATGTGCTGGAGCATTGGAAGAAAGGTCTCAAAGTCTACAAGTTTGGTGTTCATTTCTGCAGAAGGAGGCAAGAGAAAAGTTAAATAAAAACTAAATGAAAGTTTCAGGAAGACAAATTCCCAGTGGCTAGTAGTGAGAAAGAGGTACAAAAGGTTGTGGTCCAAACCATAAAAATTAGAAGATGGAATTTCAGGATGAAATGTATTTGGCCACTTCTCGGTGTGTTTTAAAAATAGAAACCCTATTTCTATTATTTTAAGATTATGAGTGATGGGCGATAACTGTGTGTGCTCACAATTCTATAGCATTATCACATACTATAATAGTATCACATTCCATGACTAAAAAAGGTTCTTCACTAGAGTTCGGCCTGCAGCATGCAATATACGGGATTAGGCAGTTGGCAGGCCCTAGTAATTAGGTCATCGAAATATCCAGTCTTAGAGGTGATCAGTTGAGCCCTCTGGGCTACTGAGATTTTCTGTGCCCTGGTATGGATTCCATGGGTGGATAACAACACACATACCAGGGCTTAGTAAAATGTCAGCCTTCATGTTTGCGACAAGTTTGGGAATGTGATGTTCCTTCCTGGCATTTGGACAGCAAAATGTTATCTTCAGATGTATCACAATTAGATGCTAAGGATCTCATGCCTCTTCCACTCTATAGGGAAACTCTTTGACATGTGTTTCAAGGACACAAGACATTCCATGGAGTGTCTACACGGCCGGAATAAAAGACGTGGCAAATGTAGTATCTACAATGTGTCTAAGTTGGCTACAATCCTACCCAACGCTGCTTTTGGTATAAAGGGCTGAATCTCTCTCGCAGAAATAGAATGAGCTTTGATGCCAGGTGTAAAAGGCCGAATGTTTGTACCAGACGGCAGCTATGTCGGGCTGAGCCAGAAAATCCCATGGCTCACAGATCATTTTCCTAAAGTAAGACTATTTATACAGGGGATTGTCTTGCCTGTGCTCTGTCTTCTATCTAAGACCGTTATCTGTTACCCTACAAGTCTGTAGTCTGTCTAGCTCACAGTATGCACAACGTGAAACAAACTGGGTTATTCAATAAAGTGAAAATAGTCAGGAATTCAAAGTGAATTTCGAGTTTAAGGACAAACTACCTGAAGTGGAAGCAGACCTGGAGAATTTTTCCGATTTGGCTATTTTGACCTTAAAGGAACATGATAGTCACAGAGGCCACCTCATCTTAATGAAGCGGTCTGGGTGAAGCGATCCTGCCATTTTAGAACATTGCAGTTTTTTGGAAACTGGAAGACAGTTACCAGAGGTACACTAACAGAGTAAAACATGGTCATGTGACACGGTAGTCCCTCATAGGAAAGAATTGATTAAATGCTTTCGTATGGGGAAGCCTGGATTCGCTTAGTGCTCGCTGCACTTGCTCGTCGGGTCCCTGATGCTTCTCAATATGTGCCATTAAAAATATTAACTTAAAGGTTTTCACTTACTTCATTCCAGCTAAGGGCCCTCTCATCGGTACTTACATCTCCTCCTCCCGCGATGAAATTGAGGAGGCCTGGCCTTCTTCGGCGTGATCCAATCCACTGCTCCTCATTGAGAGAGAGGGCTGGCGATACCATAAGGTGACACAGGTGGCCGCATTAGAGCGCACTTGCCCGAGAGGCACAGTGTCCAAGTGACCGGAAGGAGAGAAGCACACAACGCTCCTCTCCTGCCGGTCCGTTCATGTAGCATGGCCGATCTCCACCAGCACCTCCTTCCTGTATTCTGTCAGATTACTGGACCCATGAGAAATCTGGACTGCACCAGGCATGACGTGAGTCGAGATTTCTGACAGGGTCTGTACTCCAGACAAAACACCGTCAGGAGTCTGACTACGCATGTACAGCATAGGTCACAGCTAATGCCGCGTCACCAGACGTGACATGGCTGCATCGAACATGATGTGGGTCGAGATAGTGGAGGACAACTCAGAGATTGCCTCGATTGTCAAAAGCTCTAGCTATGCCAGTGTCTATTGAAATATTTTATAACCTTATTTGATAACCTCCCTAAACAAGAGGGGGTGGGGTGGGGTTGGTTCGGTATTAAAGAAAAAACACTTTTTGTCCTCCTATACAATGTGTAGATATTAGTTACAATTTCAAAGGTGCATATGACATGTTTGCATAGGCAGATGCACATTTGTGTGTTTTATAGCACACCCATACATTATTTTAGTATGACTGCACTGTGTACAAACACTTACAATTACAGACAAAAAGAAAATATGAGAATTGTAATCATCTTTGTAATGGTCAACAGTTTGCCTTTTCCAACCTTCTGAGATCTATTTACTAATCAGTGACTTGCTCTGACGTGAGAATTTGATTAAAGAATTTAGGACAAAATATAAAAAGTTTAATAAAATGTTGACAGACATTTTCAAGCCCGTTTCAGAACATATTTTAAGACATTCTTGCATTGTTACTGGACAGTCCTGGAACTGTCAGAGTATGTACTACTGCAGATGTACATGCCAACTGAGCTTGGCACTACAGATATTTCCGAATTACAGATCCTTTGATGATGTTGGTGTATCATGGTAAATGTAGTTGAGACATATGTGATGCCAAAGTTAAAACATTAATGATGTAGGTTCATGGATAGTATGTTAAAACAAGCACCCCTTTACATTTTGTAAACGGACTTCGTCAGAATTTGTTCAGGCTAACCTAAACATTCTCTTTGCGTTACTCTTTATGTTACCAGGAGACACATGCCAATCTTTTTTCATTATGTAAATAGCCGTCTTTTAAATTCACCAATTTATTCATTACAATCCATGTTGCATACTACATATTTCTTTAACTATTCTCCTAATTTCCTTTACCCAAATCAAAATTTAAAAAAACAATTACATTTTAAAAAATTCTGCTTGCTCTTGAGTTTTCAAAAAATAACGCAAACGTTTTGCCTCTTTCTTCCTTTTCCCCAAATTCTCACCTTCTGCTTTAGGTCTCCCTAAAACTCTTAGAACTTCTGCATTGGTTGGATTTTGTCCCAGGGCCCTCAGAACATCTCCAACTTGACCATAAGTGATCTTCATCTCTCCTCCCGGGGTACGATCAAACAGCTGGAAGGCCTCTTTGAATTCTGGGAATGAGAACATAAGATTTAGAACAATGAAGAATAACATTCTTGGCAACAAAACTAGGTGAAGAAAACCTTTTTTTGCCAGAATGGGACATCTGCATATTTCTTGTACTCCGCTCTGTTGAGCCATGCTGTCATGAAAGAGGCAATGTGTTCCATTTTGAAATACGATACTTAAAAACTATTGTCTTAATGGCATAGTCTATTATTTTTCCTTAAGGCGTTAAATAACGGCTTTTCTCTTATAAATTTAAACATCATACAACAAAAGTGACCCATCTCTACCATTTAAATATCAAGTCCCCAAAACGCCCTCTATAGCAGTTTGTCGGCATTTGTCAGGACAATAAGGCACCCTGGGTGTAACGTTACCGGAATATATCTTAAAGCTGGGCTATAATTATTTAATTGTTCCTCCCCCATTTCAAAGGGACATTCATTTCATTCCAGATACAATAATTAGTGGCCATATCCCCGGAGAAAAGACATGTTTAACAATCCACTGCCTTGGAGACTCATTAAGCTCAATGTCTTACTGAATTGTGAACTTGGAAAGTTATCCATACACCTGTTAACACTACAGTAAAACAAGAAACTGATATTCTCCAGACCTGTATGTTTAGCATGTCTTCTGACCTCTTTACTTGACATGCACGTATGCATGATTGACATGGCGTAATTCACATTTGAAAGCGTAAAAGGACTATTATATTCATGAATTAAGCAGGGAGTGCTTGGGTGATGATAGACTACTTTGGGTAATGAGTATTAGAGAACATTTGACACCCTCTTAGTCTTCTACATTCCCACTGGACCTCAATGGTTGCTTCCCATTAATTACCTCTTCTAGCTAGCCTTCATGGACTTCCATGGTCAGTTTGTCTGTTATACTATAAAATTAAATTTTAGACTTGTGCATATAACTTCATTCCAGTAGATCCTAACCCTGAGTCAGGATAATTGGGTTCTGGGGCTTGTCCAGTGTGTCCCTAATGACTGGAACAAGGTCATCACATTCTACAGACCGTTCCTACAATAGAACTATTACTATCACAGGACTAAGTGCAACATTGGAAAGAGTCATTTTATTTTATATAGCATTATAGTTGAACGGTGGATGACTGTGGTAAGTCAACCTTTCAAGAATGGGTCTTCAGGCCTTCAACCCACTGCAGTGCTCTAGGTAGCATCTGTGTATTTTATTACTCGGTTAGACTGGAAGAATACACAAGGAATGCTTTGCCTTGTAACACCTGAGTACGAATTTAGTTACGAATCATAGTTCCATGAAAAAAATTTTCTTTGGAATGGAGGGGTCAATTGATGTAGGAGGCTGCAGCTTGTGGCGCTGGGCAATACTGAAATGGCACATCCATAGTCCAACAGCAAAGAGCCCAAAGATCCCCATACTTAATACAATGAAGCTTCACTGTAGGGTATTTATATTGTGATAAGGTATCCAGATTAAGGACCAATCTTAATCCTGCTCAGTTTCTGCCATGCAGCTACCGGTAGATACAACAGTGTATTTGATTAGACCAGTAGACTGTGAGGTCTTCACGTTTTTGTTTGTTTTCCTACACTCCGTTTGCTACTATATTAAAACAGCATTACAATTATTAATAACTTTATTATGATCAAACTTGACCCTCGCCATGTCAAAATCTATAATTTACGGTATATAGAACGCAATGAAATGGGGATTTACCTTCAATCTGATCAGCACCGAACTCGATCTACAGAGAAATAAAAACAGTTATTTTTTAATAATAAATAAAAACTTATTTGTCTGCCCTTATTTCTATAAACTGTGGGATAGTTTTACCGATTAGTCAAACAGAGAGCTAGAATTATATTGTCTTTGTATGGGATACATTCTAAGTGTTCTACTATAAAAATACACTCAGTATTAATCGTTGGATCTCATGAACACGCAGTATTTGTGAGTGTTTGAGCACTGTAGTGGTTATGGTAGTGCTGTAAAATGGTGGTTGGGGTCTGGAGTAGCAACAACCCAAAATTTTACTTCAATGAGAGATTCAAGGGGCTAGATTAAATGATACAAAAAGTATAAACTTTCTAGAGTCTGTTTGGCCATATTCTATGCAATAAGAGCCCGAAGAAAATATTGGCCTACAAAGCTTCCACTCAAATACTACTTTCTGTGATTGTGACTATGTAGAACACTTGACATGTGACTTATCTTTCCCAGGACAGCCACTAGAGGTGGAGTTAACCCACAAAGGTAATGCAGTTTGTTAAAAACTGCAATAATTACCTTTGCTGGGATAAGGGAATTAAGAATATGCACCCAGACCACTTCAATGAGCTGAAGTGGTCTGGGTGCTTACAGTATCCTTTTAAGTAACCACTGCTACATGATCATGGTTATGTAGGCATCAGTACCGGGATGTTCTGTCATATCTTGGCACCTACTACTTGTTTCAAGAACTGCAGAAGGAAGGCTCTGTTGCTGGGTTCCCAGATTCCTACTCCCCAAGTCTACACACCAGTAAAGTCACCGTGCCCACAATCTGCCATCTGTTATGGTCTTCTAGTGAAGGCTATGCCAAGAGATACTTCAAAGCAACCAACAAGCAAGTCTTTCAGAGTTATTTACTAACATGAGATTCTCTTGGAATTCACTTTGTAGTCCTACTTTAATAAATAGCCTTGTTTGAGTTAATTGGATCTTTAAGTGGGTTCTGTGTGTAATAATTTGAGCTCCTTTAATCAAATAACTGAGTGATAATGAGAGAAGCCTTTTACATTTTCTTAGTGGTGGCTCTTGATAGCACTAGATTTGCGGGCTATCTTCTGCAAAGTTTACAATCAGGAGACATTTTCCTCTGGAATCTCTTCTCTGGTTCTTACACTCCCCTGGTATTTCTGCACCCAAATTCCCCAACATTTCTCCCATGTTATATTATGCCTACACCTAGATACTCCTGAGTTCCCACATGATATTTTTGCCCCTGTACACAGACTCTCCCCATCTAATACTGACACCAAGATCCTGCTTTTGTAATATATCCCCAATTCTCAGATTTTTTTCCCTTTTACTTACACCCAATTCTTCCCATCTAACTTTTTACTTACACCTCGACTCTCCCCATCGAACCTTTTACTTACACACTGATTCTCCCCATGTAACTTTTTTCTTACACCTTGATTCTCCCCATGTAACCTTTGACTTATACCGCGATTCTCCACACGTAACCTTTTATTTATACCCCCATTCTACCCACGTAGCTTTTACGTTACACCCACACTCTCCCCACATAACCTTTTACTTACCCCCTTCGAATTCCCAATTCTCCCCATGTAACCTTTTACTTACACCCCCATTCTCTTCTCATAATCTTTTACTTACACCCCGATTCTCCCCATGTAACATTTTACTCACACCCCAATTCTCCCCATGTACCTTTACTTACACCCCAATTCTCCCCATGTACCTTTTCTTTACACCCCCATCCTCCCCATGTACCTTTTACTTACACCCTGATTCTCCCCATGTAACCTTTTACTAAGACCGAGATTCTCCCCGTGTATTTTTCCCCTACACCCTGGTTTTACCAAAGTAATATTTTTTCCATGCTCCCAGATTCTTCACCATCTATTTTTTCCCTACACCCGATTCTCATGTAATATTTTCTCTTCCCTATTTAATCTTTTCCATACACCCAGATATAAACTCTATAATATTTCTCCGGTGCCTGATATTTACCCTTCTACACCCAGATATTTACCCTGTAATATTTCTCCGGTGCCTGATATTTACCCTTCTACACCCAGATATTTACCCTATATTATTTCTCCTTTGTCTAGAATTACTTTTTGAGATCTTTTAGCTTCCCATGACTCTGTCTATGTCTGTGCAGCTGTAAATTGAGCAATTAGTTGAACCTGTTCGGATGTAATTGGTGTCAATTGGTGACACGTTTTAGACTTGTAGACAGGCTATTTAAAATGAATGTGTTACTGTATGATACAAGCTGATAAACCCTCTTTTTATTTATATCTTAATTTGCTGACGGCTATGGGTCTTATTTGGTACGCACAAGAAATGTGGCAATACGACTGGGGAATTGCGATTTTTATTTACATTTAAATAGCTGAATTGTGAAACAAAAATCTCAAACTCTTTGCAGTTCCCTTGTCAGTTCTTTACAATTGCTGGTTTACTAAATATATTCCCTTTTCCATTTTATTTTTTATTTTTTAAAGGAACACTTCAAGTACCATAACCACTGTATGATTGCATTACCGGCCAATCTCGGACAGACATAGTTACATCGTTACATAGTTACATAGCTGAAAAGAGACTTGTGTCCATCAAGTTCAGCCTTCCTCACATATGTTGTTGCTGTTGATCCAAAAGAAGGCAAAAAACCTGGTCTGAAGCGCTTGCAATTTTGCCACAAACTAGGAAAAAATTCCTTCTTGACCCCAAAATAGCAGTCAGATATCTCCTTGGATCAAGTAGCTATTACCCCACTAATTAGAAATTATATCCCTGTATGTTATGTTTTTGTAAGTATTTATCCAATTGCTGTTTAAACATCTGTAGTGACTCTGATAAAACCACCTCTTCAGGCAGAGAATTCCATATCCTTATTGCTCTTACTGTAAAAAAAACTTATCTTTGCCTTAGATGAAATCTCCTTTCTTCCAGCCTAAATGTGTGACCATGTGTCCTATATATAGCCCTGTTTATGAATAGATTTCCAGATAATGGTTTGTACTGGCCCCGAATATATTTGTATACTGTTATCATATCCCCTCTCAGGTGCGGTTTTTCCAAACTAAACAGATTTAATCAAGTTAAGGTCCAGGAAAAAGAAGTTAAATAGCATCTTTATTTATTGTAATAACCTATCAATAGATTTATTTATATAAATGATAACAGCTTGACAAAAGTCTGATACCCAGATTTCTATGTAGGAATTGTTATAACCAAAATATTAAACTCAATTTTTGCAAGAACATACAGTAAGTGATAATGTCGGCTATAGTGTACAAATATAGAAGTGTACTTTTAAACTTTAAATTCACTTTGAATTCCTGACAAGTCTCCCTTTTGTAAATGACCTTTGTAATGCGGAGCGTATTTTATCATTAGGAAGTTTATGTAACATCCCAGTAGGCGATGACGGACAATGACATATGTGGCACGATGTACTCTCTGTTACAGGGATTTAAACAGGATTTGTTTTTTTGAAGGGCTTTACATTAATGTTTAGAGGCTGCGTGATATCACAGGAGAAGAATGTCTGCAGATGACAAACTGAATTTAATTTTAACTAAGTTCAATTTAATGACTTCTAGTAGAGTACTGTTAGTAAAATAAATAATAATTAAAATCAATGAAAAATATAAGTATTTTATATATAAGCAACCTAATGTATATATTGTCTAAATGTATTAATATGTCTTCTTATGATCTGTGTTCCCTTCGTTTAATGCTTTTCACAAAAAGTGTCAACTGTTTAAATATCCTTTGCTCATCAATGCTTTACTGACAAAGTTAAAGCCGCGACCCCCACACAAATTAATATTCTCTTGCCCAGATCTTCACCCATATACTTACTGTGACACTTTTGGGGTCAAATGGAACTTCTTTTGGGGGCTCTGGGGCTGGAGGTGCAGGAGCAGCGGCTGGCTTGGGGGCTTCCTTCTTGGGGTCTGGTTTCTTGGGAGGCATGGTGTGTGTTAGGTTGGGTGAGATGCAGAGAGAGAGAGGCACCAGGTGAAAGAACAGGGCAAGGGTGGTCACTGAGCCCTCTTATATTCAAGGAGTGGAATCTGCAATACTATAAAAGGAGTGACAGTAAGAGATGTCCCACTTGTCACCGTTGGTCCATTGTTATCTGACTGTGCCTCTGACTGCAAAACATTAACACCTTCACTGCCTGATGGCTGCCTACACTGAATACTTTAAGCTTACAATCTTTTCTCTAGGCATCATCGTTACCTCAGTACCTTTCTGTCATTCGCTGAAATTAGAGTGCAAGCTCTGTGTCTCAATATTCAAACAGTTGGATGTGCAGGTATCAATATGAATGTATGTTTTTTTTAAATCTATATTGGTAAATGATAGGTTTGATAAAACAAGCAGCGATAACATGGACCATTATCAATTTAAAACGCGCCAAAGACATAGCAGTAATCCTAAATAAATAATTACTAAATAAAATGTATCTTTTTTTTTTTCTACAAAGCAAACGGCTTATTGACAGAGGCTCACGTCTCACCCAACCCTGGGATTTGCAAATTGTAGAGAGACAGAGAAAGTAATGTCACAGTGAGTCATGCATTGTGGGATATAACGCCACTGAAGGCATCTGGGACATTATAATAAGACGAATAATCATAAATATCTCCAGAACTTTGACCCCATGTTTCCCTTAATTTATGTTTCTTTTATATTACATGTTTTTTTGGGGTTAAAGCAAGAGTAAAGTTTACTTTAAACGTAGGACAGCACCAGAGACCATATTTAAAAGAAGAAAAACTACCACAACAAGAGGATATAGTCTTAAATTAGAGGTGCAAAGGTTTAAAAATATTATCAGGAAGTATTACTTTACTGAGAGGGTAGTGGATGCATGGAATAGCCTTCCAGCTGAAGTGGTAGAGGTTAACACAGTAAAGGAGTTTAAGCATGCGTGGGATAGGCATAAGGCTATCCTAACTATAAGATAATGCTAGGGACTAATGAAAGTATTTAGAAATTTGGGCAGACTAGATGGGCTGAATGGTTCATATCTGCCGTCACATTCTATGTTTCTAAAACCGATAGCTTTGTGCCGCGTTTTGTCAAATTGTTTGACAATTCACTATTTTGGGAAATATACATACACAAGCTCGGTGGTGTAATTTAAACCCACCCAAAATACACAGCCTACCTCCCCGCAGTGATAGTGTGGGAGGGGGGGGGCACAGCTGCCTGTTTTAATGGTCTTGCATTGTCAAAATCCCAAGGTCATATTTTAGGAACAGCTGCGTCCATGGGACAGTGATATAAAAATAATAATATTGCGGCATTACAGAGACACTGGGGTGTATGAGCCGGCTTGCTGTGTTATATGGGGATAAAGTGTCTGATTATAGAGTTAGGGCACTGATGGAGTATAATAACCCTGGACAGACTAATCAAACAGTGCTAACCGTCCTTCTAATTGTAGGAATTGGAATCTCATTTTAAATGCATATTAACACTCAGATAAGAAACAATTGGGACGGATTCATCGGAATATTCTTGGCAGAAAAGGTTAGACATTTCAGAAGTGACCATCATAATGGCAAAGTTATAATATCGTCCCAAAAAAAGACTGCGGAGACATAACAGCACTTTAGAGATTTTTTGATATAGTTTGGGCTAGAATTAAATGTTTGTCTTGTTTGCTATTGTACAGCGCTGCAGAACATGTTGCCGCCATATAAACAATTATAATTGTAAATTTAAAATGACAAGCACCATTATGATGGGAGATATTGCAGTGTTTTTCATTACAGCTGTATTAGGGCGACTTAAGGATAGGGGCTTTTAGGTTAGGCTATGTCTGCATTCTTGCCTTGAAGATGTGGGGACTGTAACTTCTATCACTCTTAGCCACACTGGGAATTTTCCCATGATTCCATCTGAAACCACACGCAGAGAATCATGGAATGTTTGACAACTTTATTGGATATAATACAAGCTATTTTAATTCACTGTCAAAGTCTGCTTTTATTACGGTAGTTGCTTCTTAAGTGTCCCTATTTGGGAGGGACAGTCCCTATTCTGGGCCCAAATCCCTCTTTTTTGTCCTAATGTCCCTCTTTTTTAAGAGTTCCATATTGTTGGTGTGGCTGAGTGTATAACAGAGCTCCACAGCAATAATACTCCCAGTAATGTGTGTGAGTGTATAACAGAGCTCCACAGCAATAATACTCCCAGTAATGTGTGTGAGTGTATAACAGAGCTCCAAAGCAATAATACTCCCAGTAATGTGTCTGAGTGTATAACAGAGCTCCACAGCAAAAATACTCCCAGTAATGTGTGTGAATGTAAAACAGAGCTTCACAGCAATAATACTCCCAGTAATGTGTCTGAGTGTATAACAGAGCTCCACAGCAAAAATACTCCCAGTAATGTGTATGAGTGTATAACAGAGCTCCACAGCAATAATACTCCCAGTAATGTGTATGAGTGTATAACAGACCTCCACAGTAATAATACTCCCAGTAATGTGTCTGAGTGTATAACAGAGCTCCACAGCAATAATACTCCCAGTAATGTGTATGAGTGTATAACAGAGCTCCGCAGTAATAATACTCCCTGTAATGTGTCTGAGTGTATAACAGAGCTCCACAGCAATAATACTCCCTGTAATGTGTCTGAGTGTATAACAGAGCTCCACAGCAATAATACTCCCAGTAATGTGTCTGAGTGTATAACAGAGCTCCACAGCAATAATACTCCCAGTAATGTGTCTGAGTGTATAACAGAGCTCACAGCAATAATACTCCCAGTAATGTGTCTGAGTGTATAACAGAGCTCCACAGCAATAATACTCCCAGTAATGTGTCTGAGTGTATAACAGAGCTCCACAGCAATAATACTCCCAGTAATGTGTCTGAGTGTATAACAGAGCTCCACAGCAATAATACTCCCAGTAATGTGTCTGAGTGTATAACAGAGCTCCACAGCAATAATACTCCCAGTAATGTGTCTGAGTGTATAACAGAGCTCCACAGCAATAATACTCCCAGTAATGTGTCTGAGTGTATAACAGAGCTCCACAGCAATAATACTCCCAGTAATGTGTCTGAGTGTATGACAGAGCTCCACAGCAATAATACTCCCAGTAATGTGTCTGAGTGTATAACAGAGCTCCACAGTAATAATACTCCCAGTAATGTGTCTGAGTGTATAACAGAGCTCCACAGCAATTATACTCCCAGTAATGTGTCTGAGTGTATAACAGAGCTCCACAGCAATAATACTGCCAGTAATGTCTTTAAGCTGAAATAAATATGTTTAGAAATCAGTCAGTGTAAATAAGATAGATTGCTCTTGTTATAGATTACATTGTAGCTGTATAAATGATTAGCATCACCTAAACAGCCCAGCCCTGGCTACACCCCAAAACATACCCCTAAAATAAAAATGTCGCCCTGTCTATGTGAAATGTTGGGAAGTGTGGGCACGGAAGGACAATAAAGTCACATCATAGATCTCTGTAAGACTCAATTTTCAACATGGGATTTTGGTATGCTCTTTCCTAGAGACTAATTGGCGCAGGAGAGCAGTATGGGAGAGGATTTGTTTACAGACCAGCTTCTGTTTGACAAACACTGTTACCTGAGACAGAATGCGGCCTTTACGACATTTTTAATTAAGTTTAGTAATTGGTTCATAAACCTCATGCAAACAATGAGACAATCTGAGAAAGGGAAAGCGTCGTCTCCCCTAGTGAAAGGTTAAATGGGTGGCATCTGACCCCCTGCTGAACTATTTCTCGGCTATTTTGACCTCTGCTTGCAGGACATAGTTTAGAAAGCTGTTCCTTTCGTCCCCTTAAGATATCGCGTTGTCCTAAATGTTTCCAAATCCCAATCGGTATGTCTCTATTTTAACGTGGCGCATTATGCCTGAAAAGTGATCTGCCAACACAGTTCACTACCAACTCAAATGGTTACTTTAACCCCCCCAAAATATATATTTTAAGAAAATATTGGATTTGGTTGCAGTAACCCTGGTCTGCCATCCCCACCCCCACTTAATTATTATCTTTTTTTAAATAATAAAAAAACAAAAAAATGCTAAAACTCACCTTACATTCCAGCTCCGAGGTCAAATGGGTCCGAAAGTCAGGAAGGGCAGACTGAAGGGAGACGATGGGTGGCATAATGTGGGGGAGGGCTGTAGTTGGATGACATCAATTTTGCACAGAATTGATATTAGCCAGCCCCGAACTCTTATTTGAGGCTGGCTTATGATACCTAATGACTCTGCTGGAGGCAAAGTTACTCCACCACTGGGAGCAGAGCAGTTAATCTTGGTTAATATTGTTAAATATTGCACATACAGACTCCAGGCACCATAACTACTTCAGATCACTGATATGGGTATGGTGCTAGGAGTATACCTTTAATTATCACGAGAGAGTCCAACAATGGTCATATTCTGTATTTATAAAATAGACATTCAAGACCTTGTGAATACACAGATTCCAATTGCCTTGTACGAGGCTTCCTTTCTTAACTGCTACAGTGATTGATTGAACTCTCACCAAAAGTCCAGGTAAGTTGTCAAAATGTTTGAGAATCATTTGACTACTTGTCCTCGGAGTGTACCAGGGCATAACCACTACAAGGATCTGTAGTGGTTATGGTGCATTAATGAACCCTTATCAAAACATTTTTTAGCTGATCACACATTGGACTTCAAAAGTCCAATTTCCAAGTTAGCTCACCGCAATTCCCTAGTTTAGTAATATGCTTGTATTATTTAAGCCTAAATTTGCCATTCATATTACACTTTGCAATAATATGGTGTTACGTGAATAAAAGCTAAATTGATAATAGTGGCACCATCAAAAAATATGTTCAACTCCTAAATGTGGGTTGAGTCCTAAGCCAGTGAGCTGACAATCTGGCATTAGAGCTATTGACTAAACTGTGAATTGCAGGGTGTTTACTGCAAAAATCCTGAGAGAATGATTCTACTCACCAGAACAAATACGATAACCTGTAGGTGTTCTGGTGACTACAGTGTCCCTTTATAATCCACTTTTTAATTAACTATAAGTAAAAAAAAATCTCTGAAAATTCTGAAATAAATGAAAGATTCCCCCTTCTAAGGTTTTTCAGTAATATATTTTTTACTTGGTCTTATGAAAAATTTAAAAATATATAATCCCCAAAGAAATGTGCCCACTGACCGGTTTCCATGGTGACTGTCCAACATTTACCACTTTCTTTGCAAATCACAGCTCTCTGGGTAATTGTGGAGCAAAGTTCTAAAGGTGGAGCAGTCACCGTGGAAACTAACACAATGTTCCTGCTGATTACACAGCTTTAGATATTTGCTGTATAATAGATTCTTTTTTTATTGTTGTATTATGTATTATGTTTTGTGTTCTGTTTTTTTTTTGTTTTTTTAGGTGACATAACCATCTTACAGCATATCCTATATAACCTAAAGATCCGGTTTGACTGAATGTAATTTTTGTTTAAAAAACCCACTCTAAGTGATTTCATATAAAATTTAAACCACTGAATGTCTCAATTGGCCTCTACTCTCCGTGGCTGCACTTAATTGCAAATTGTTGTTTTGATCTAAACCCTTTTCATAGTTGAATACAGGCATTGCTTACTGAAAAGGTCTCTTGTGAACATTCAAACCTCATTGTGTAACTCAAAGTCTGATCTCCTGAGAAGAACGTCAGCTCTTCAACGTTACTCAGTCCGACCTCAATGGAATTCATGCCTGCTCGATTAGTAGACTCTATAGAATGTCTTGCACCCATCTCTCCCCCTATGTCCTACTAAGCTACCTTCAGCAAGCTGTCACGAGATCAGAAACTCTATTCCTGCTCGGAGAGGACAGCAAAGCTTCTATTTCTTAATCTTTAGGTGTTTTTAATTCTGACTTGTTGCTTCGCATGAAGGGCATGAGATTGACACGGAGATCTGAGCTGGGCTCCACTGGAGGTTGACTGGGTTGGGTGACTTGGGTTGGAGATAGTTTGCAAGATATCACACACTACAGGCAATGTAGTCACTAAGACAGGAAACCTTCACTGAGTGAAGCTTTTTAAAGAGCCACTATACTCACCCAAACAATGTTAGCTTAATCAACTAGTTTTTGTGTATAGATCATGCCTCTGCAGTCTCACTTCTCTGCCATTTAGGAGTTAAACCACGTTTGTGTCTGTATATCCAGCTCTAGTCACACCTCCCCTGGCTGTGATTTATACAGCCTGCATGGAAAAAAAAGCTTTACATTTTTTTGTCAGATGTTAACTTGCTTTAGACTTTTTTTTTTTTTTTTTATCTCCTGCTCTGTAAATTGACCTTTAATCACAGGAGACTCCTGCAAAGTCTAGCAGGTTATTAACAGTGCAGGAGATAAGAAAATCTAAATTAAATAGACAGTGCAATAAAGGACGTTTAAACATCCGGTCTTTCTTTACAGAAAGAGCTTATGAAACCATCTGATTTACCCTGCTTTTTCATTGGAACTGCTTCTGGTGATTAATTCTGCAGGATTAAAATGGGGGGAATACATGACACTCGGACCACTACAATGAGATGAAGTGGTCTTGGTGTCTACAGTGTCCCTTTTAGTGTTAAGACAATGGGTGACAATTTCTACACGACCATTGGATTTCATCATACACAAATTAAAGAATGCAGTATACATCTTCATGGGGGGCGGGGGGGAATCTATTGCTCCACTAGAGGTTTGTGGACTGCGTTGGTTGACTTGGGTTGGAGGTAGTTTGCGGAGATATCACACACTACAGGCAATCCCATGTAAGGATACCAAATTAGGGAGCGATCTACTAAACAGACGAAATTGCAAAATTAAGAAAAAGCCCTTTTTTATGAATTTTGCGCCTTCAGTTGCTTAGTTGATAAGTCCATAATTTGCTATCGTGGATTTGCTGAATTTTTTAAAATTAATTTTCGTTTGTAATGGATTCAGAAACCGGAAGGTCCCAAATTGCCAAATGTGTAAGAACTTGATAAATAACGATTTGCTATCTGTTTCTTTGAAAGAATCATGGGAGTTGTAGTTCAGCAACATCTGGGGCGCCGCAGGTTGGACAGCCCTGACCTAGACTAAAGTGTGTTCTCACATCATGAAATCATGCGTAAATGTCAATCAGCTCAAAAATACACTCAAGGATGGTTTTCGTCCTAAGTCGAGCATTGATATTAGTGATGCTTCTGGGCCACCCCCACAGAGCAAAGATAAGCCAAGAGATTTGCTAAAAAGCGATATTAACCGGTATGTGTATATATAAATATATATTACAAAATAATAATTAATTTTAATTAATAATAATAATACACACAGAGTCAGAACAGTATACATTCACTTTAAACATTTATATTTCATTATTAATTACAGTTGATTTACAATTTAAGTGGTCAAACATTTACATTCTCTTGACTGTTTGAAGATTCTGCCTAATGTTTTTGTAGATGAGAGAAAGCTGTTGTACTGCATTGAGAGCTCTACTGACACCTGCTGGTTAAGTAGTATTAAAACCTCAAATAAACTTCCTTAAAGGAACACTATAGTCACCTAAATTACTTTAGCTAAATAAAGCAGTTTTAGTGTATAGATCATTCCCCTGAGATTTCACTGCTCAATTCACTGTCATTTAGGAGTTAAATCACTTTGTTTCTGTTTATGCAGCCCTAGTCACACCTCCCCTGGATATGATTGACAGAGCCTGCATGAAAAAAAAAACTGGTTTCACTTTCAAACAGATATAATTTACCTTAAATAATTGTATCTCAATCTCTAAATTGAACTTTAATCACATACAGGAGGTTCTTGCAGGGTCTAGCAGGCTATTAACATAGCAGGGGATAAGAAAATCTTAATTAAACAGAACTTGCAATAAAGAAAGCCTAAATAGGGTTCTCTTTACAGGAAGTGTTTATGGAAGGCTGTTCAAGTCACATGCAGGGAGGTGTGACTAGGGTTCATAAACAAAGGGATTTAACTCCTAAATGGCAGAGGATTGAGCAGTGAGGCTGCAGGGGCATGTTCTATACACCAAAACGGCTTCATTAAGCTAAAGTTGTTCAGGTGACTATAGTGTCCCTTTAACAAAGTTTCATAATCTTTTATTTTTATAAATAAATGGTTTATGTGTGCATAGATGTAACTGGAAAATCTCATGTTTTGATTCAGAGTTTCAGGATAATTACTGCAATAAACAAGTTAATGAGAAGATCTCAGTATTACCCATTATTAGTGAATGGGCAGAATGTTAGGGTGAATGGGCAGGTAATGAATATTTAAGGGTGAATGGGCAGGTAATGAATATTTAAGGGTGATTGGGCAGATTCTCAGTATTTCCAGGTGAATGGGCAGATTCTCAACAGCTCCCGGTGGAATGTCCACATTCCCAATATATAAATGAATATTTCTGTGTTTTGTTTTTTGGGGCATTATTCTCAGTATCTATCAGTGAATGGGCAGATTCCAAGCATTCCATTGTTTTGGGGCAGATTCTGTGTGTCTCGGTGTCAATAGGCAGATTTGTAGTTTTGGGTCTACCCACAGCTCCACATATCTCATAAGCGAGAAATTCCAATCGAATTGCTTTGTAAAGTGATAGCAGCCCTGTAAGAGCGCCTGTAAATGTGAATTTACACTGTTTATTAAATAGGGCTATGTTCTGCTATCCAAAATGGATTACCATATTTTTTTTAATACAGGTCACAGTGTACATATACAGCCGCAAGCAGGTACAGTGGCAGTGGAAAGATCAGAGATCTCCCAGTGCAACAGCCCAATACGGGCTTCTATGGCAGCAGTGGAGTCTAGAAGACTCTAGTCTGCACATCTGCTGGGTGCAGACTGAGAGTGTTCCTCCCGTGAGCCCTGGCCATTCAGGGCCTTTCTGTCTCTGTCATTTACAGTGTGACTCCAGAAAGCTATGTATTATATCAGTTCCAAGTATTATCATAACACCCATACCTGGCTAAAGCTAAGAAGCAGGGAGGTGAGAACAAACTGAAATTAAATACAAAGATGTTTTGCTAGCACTATAGTGACCCATACAGCCCCCCGGCCTCACGCCCCACCCATCTTCCACCCCCATGGCTTGTTAGGCGGCGGGTGAACCTAATGCGAGGCTAGCACATTATGAGTATAATGCCCTCTATGGGGTTTTCTTATAGGGTTTTGGTTGACGTCCGATCTTCCAGTGTCAGGAGATAAAAAGTCACCTAACTAGAGGTGGAGTTGACCAAGGTAATTATTGCTGTTTATCGAAAATAATAATAATAATTTCAATTGCAGAGTTAAAGGGCCTGAGACACTGCACCCAGACCACGTCAATGAGCTGAAGTGCCTATAGTGTCCCTTTAAAGAAAAATAATACTAATTAAAAAAAATAAACTATTCCTCTCGGCCCTTCTCCCAACACACACAATATAGCCACTGTCCCAGACATGCACACCACTTCTTATACACACACTACAGCCACAAACTCACTACATCCCCTGTACACACACACAATATTCTGCATCTAACCTATCTGTGGGAACATTTGGCCTTACTTCATTAAACATTCTATCGACCAACTGCCTTACAAAAACGACTTAACATTTAGAGCACATTTCTGCATCCAGTATGATTGCATGACTCCCCTAAGTGATCTTCAAAATCATATTAAGGCCTGACCAATCCCTGAATAACTAAAGGATCACTGAAAGTAAAAAATGGGTTTACGAACATTCTTGGGCAACATTCTAAGTCGAGAGATCACACTGTGCAGCACTGAAACAGGAAGCACTTTGCGTGGCCATCTGAGTGACTGCAAGTGTTCCTAGACTGTAATGTAAACAATGCCTTTTCTCTGTAACGGCAGTGTTTACATTAAAAAGCCTGCAGAGACAGACTAAAGATACCAGAACAACTAAAATAAGCTGTAGTTGTCCTGGTGACTATAGTGTCCCTTAAAGTTTGATTAAGGTATGTTTTAGTAAATAATCTCTTATCCCTTTTCACTCAATGGGCTGAGGTCATAACATTTGGTTCTAGTGTGTGTGTAAGTATAGAAAATAAATATTTTTCCATAAACCCCACATTCTCTGAGCAGAGGGAACAAGGGGAGGGTACAATTCTCCCAGTGAGATAGGGAGGGTCCAGCTGGCTGTGTACTGTCATCCAGGGAAGTGTTAACCATGAGATTGGCTAAACACTGACTACTGAACGTACTGTAAGGATGAAGATGTCTGGACGGGCAGTGAAGCTATTTGTCACTGTGTGGGTTATACTTTCTCCTGTGTGGGCTGTGGTAAGTACTGAGCTCAGATAAAGTGGCAGTGCTCCAATAAATATTGAATATGTATGAGTATTTTAACAATGTGGAGGTTAGTAAAGGCATAGGAGATAGAAAAGACTTTGGCGGTTGGCATGATAGTATTTTTGATCTGTAGAGGAGGTAGTGGCTGTGAGAGATATGTGTGGTTAGTGCATTAATCTGCGATAGTTCTGTGTTTGGGGCACTGCAGAAGACTACAGTGTGGGCTGGGGTAGTTCTGTACAGCTCAGTACAGGTATAAGGGCAGAATGCGGTCTGGGGTAATTCTTTGTGACTCAGGCTGGGGTAGTTCCTTGCGGCTCAGTACAGGTATAAGGGCAGAATGCAGGCTGGGGTAATTCTGTGCGACTCAGGCTGGGGTAGTTTTGTATGGCTCAGTACAGGTATAAGAGCAGAATACAAGTTGGGGTAGTTCCATGCGGCTCAGTACAGGTATAAGGGCAGAATGTAGGCTGGGGTAGTTCCGTGCGGCTCAGTACAGGTATAAGGGCAGAATGCATGCTGGGGTAGTTCTGTGCGTCTCAGTACAGGTATAAGGGCAGAATGTAGGCTGGGGTAGTTCCGTGCGGCTCGGTACAGGTATAATGTAGGGTGGGGTAGTTCCGTGCGGCTCGGTACAGGTATAATGTAGGGTGGGGTAGTTCCGTGCGGCTCGGTACAGGTATAAGGGCAGAATGCAGGCTGGGGTATACTTGAATAACCGCAGTGAAGTGATAAATATTTACCTGATGGGCGCTGATTGCAAACTGTGACATTTATCTGTACAGTAAATATGGTAACATCTTTTAAAAGATTTTTGAAGTTTCCATCTGTCAATGATCTTTCCACTGTATTGACTATTTGACAGGAGAAATGGGGTAAAGTTCTTAACTATGTCAAAACTGCACATTGTAAGAGTTAGAGAGTTGTTCACCAAAGTGGGGATTTTCTCAGGAAATTAAAGTAAATTCAAAATATATATTTCTTTAATTCTTTATTTATAGGTTGACAATCAGATAGACACATAGATGAGAAAAGTGCAGGATGTCATACGTGCATACAACAAGAGGTAGTGGCGTATCACATTTACAGTTCAGAATCATAAATAAGAGATTATTAGATTAACAAAATGAATTTAAAATTTGAGACCAAAATATACAAACTAGAAACCTAGCTGAGTTGGAGCATTCTTCCAATTTGGCTTACTTTGGATGAAAATCTGAAATTCACTTTGAATTCCTGACAATTCGTGCTTGGGATATTATCCCACACACAGCCTGTGAATCCATGATTTCTCACAATTTATCCCCCTCCCTAGTGTTTACCCATACGTTTGCTCACACAAGTCCTGTATTGTTTCTCCCGTCTTATTTTTTTTTAGACTCTGTCTCTCTTACAGGCGTTTGCACAACTTAACCCATTTTCTGCCACTAGCATTTCAAAGTTATCTTTGTGGATATCATGCATTCGTTGTTCCAAAATGACCTGACAGAAGGAAGGGGTGGTTCTAGCAGAATGGTGTCAGAAGTGGCATTCACTTGTTGAACACAATCTGTCTGTAGCATATTGAAAGGAACTCAGAGTTTGGCTGAGTAATGGATATAAAATTATATATATATATACTAGTTAGGGACTATGCTGAGAAAACTATGCTGAGAAAACTTGGACTTATGACACTGTATGGCGTCTAGCAGTCACTACGGTGCTCATTTCTCATAATTTTATTTCACCAAATTATTTGTGTTTTTATTTTACTTTTCATCTACAAATGATGTAGCCTATTTCACTTATGGCTACTCTTACCACCCCAGGTGTTTTAGAATTACAATTTCACACAATTTCACACAAGGCTTACTAAGCATCACAGGGAATGTAGTTTAGAACTATTTTGAAAGATAGATCCAAACTTTATAGTCATGAGCATATTCATAGACTTGAAAATGATGCATCATAAGCCAACTTTTGAGGTAATTTCATTAAACAAAAAAAAAATATTTGTTACAGAAATCTTCTCATTCTTTCATTAAATTTGGTAAAATGGCATCTGCAGTTAAAAGAAGTGATAGAATGTGAATAAATATATATAATCTCATTAAAAACAACACAATGGTTTAATTACTCATTTATAATTATATATGTATAAAATGTTAATATTCATATTACTACTTCAGGCAAACATTACTGTAATGAGAGTTATTGTGACGATGAATCTGGGACAGAATGCTCACAAATTATACAGCTCTTTGTTTGGAAATCGTAGGTCGACTCTGATGATGTCATTACCCTGGATGAGCAAATATATATGGTGACACAAGCACAGCGTAACTGCCAGATGGGCATCAACGCTCAGATATTTGGAAAACAACGTGACCTAATGAATGGTTAGTACTGTCCCATTACTGTTCCATAGGAAGGACTTAACTCAACATCATGTCTTCTTTGATCTACAACTGAAGCCTTCATTATTGCTGATCATGATAATGATATTTCTAAGAGATTGAATCTTGGATGAATCTTGATGTTTTTGGTTACATTCAGAGGATGAACAGAAAAATGATACATGTTCCTAGTAACATGATATTCCAAGCAAGGATGCCAACCCTTAACAAGTCCACCTTCGAGGAGAGAAGGGAGAAGATATGGTTGGATCTTTAGATATGGATATGGTTGGATATGGTTGGGGTAGTAATCAGAAGTTAAAAGGATAGTCAAATATGTATATTTAAACCTTCTCTCCACAATAAACAATAATCTGGGTTGTATATATGGAAACTTTAGAAGACATAGATATTGCAGCTCTACTTAAAAAGTTACACTAAGCAACAAAACAACTTTAGCTTAATGAAGTGGTTTTGGTGTAAAGATCATGTCCCTGCTGAGTTATCTACCATTTAGGAGTTACATGGATTTGTTTATGCAGTCCTATCCACACCTTGCCTGGCTGTGACTCCTACAGCTTCCATGAAAATTGTCTAGTTTTCAATCTGCACAGTGTGTTTACTTAAGAAGTTATTGTCTCCTGCTCTTTTAATTGAACGTTATTCATACACAGGAGCCTGCTGCAGGCTATTAACAGAGAAGGAGATAAATTAAACACGCTGTGCAATAAAAAAAGCTTAAAAGGGACACTATAGGCATGAAGACCACGTTTTCTTATTGAAGTGGTCTGGGTGCAATGTCTGGCACTGTCCCTGTCCTCTTAACCCTACAAACTAAAACATTGCGGTTTTAGAGAAACTGCAATTTTTACATTGCGGTTAAGATTAAATCACTGTCTTCCAGACAGCCACTAGAGGTGCTTCCTGCTGTTTCATGGAGTTAACACCATAAAACGATGCTGGACGTCCCCGTGCTTTGCATGATAATGTCCAGCCAAGGCCGGACTGGGGATACAAAGCAGCCATGGTACAAAAATCATTGCCAGCCGTGCAGCACGGCATGGAAAAAAAAAGGTGAGTAAAAACACTATTTCTAAACACACACAGACACACACATACACCATGACAAACACACACATGTACCATAACAGATGACAGACACACACACACACATCTCATGACAGACACACACCATGACACACACACACCTTGACAGACACACACATACCATGACAGAAATACACACCTTGACAGACACACACATACCATGATAGATAGACAGACACACACATACAATGACAGACACACACACACCTTGACAGACACACACATACCATGACAGACACACACACCTCATGATAGACAGACCATGAGACAGACACGCACACACATGACACAGACAGACAGACATACACACACCCACCATGACACAGACAGACACACACATCATGACACACACACCATGACAGACACACCATGACACAGACAGACACACTCACACCATGACAGACACACACCATGACACACACACAAGCATACACATTGACACATAATTTGGCTACCTGTGAGCGACCGGTCGTGCAGGGCAGACAGCTGGGTCAGGTGTGCTGGAGGCCGCAGGGGGGAGCTGGCTCTTCTGGCGGTTGCAGGGGGAGCTGGCTGTGCTGTCTCTGCTCCCCCCTGCGGCCGCCAGTAGAGCCAGCTCCCTCCTGCGGCCGCCAGTAGAGCCAGCTCCCCCCCTGCGGCCCCAGAAGAGCCAGCTCCCACCTTCGGCCGCCAGTAGAGCCAGCTCCCCCCTGCGGCCGCCAGTAGAGCCAGCTCCCCCCTGCAGCCGCCAGTAGAGCCAGCTCACCCCTGCGGCCGCCAGTAGAGCCAGCTCACCCCTGCGGCCGCCAGAAGAGCCAGCTGTCTGGTGCCGCAGGTGCCGACCGCCCACCGGGAAATTTCCCGGTATCCCGGTGGGCCAGTCCGGCCCTGTGTCCAGCATCCTCTAAATCCTCATTGTAAAGTATTGAGTCAATGCTTTTCTATAGAGTGGGTCTTATGTGTGCTTTACTTGCCATTCATTCGCCTCAGGTTCCTCCTTGCAATAACGTTGGAGGAGACAGAGCCAGCACAGAGGGACCTCGGCACTGGAATAAGGCATGCTAAAAAAGTTTTTTAACCCTTTCATTGCTGCGGTGGGGTTATGTGGGGCAGAGGGACACTATAATATTAGGAATGCAGCTCTTTATATTTTTATTTATTTTTATAGGTAGGGGCATGATCTATACACAAAAAGAATTCATTTAGCTAAAGCTGCTTTCTTGTTTAGCTTTGTTTTGTGGTAATTAGAGTGTCTCTTTAAGCCATCTTACTGTAGCGGGTAAAAGTGTTCAAATTTCTCACTCCTTAATCTTTCACATTATATCACATGTGACCAACTGATTGAAATTGAAAACTGTCAACGGAAAGTCTTCTTTGCTAAAGATAAACAGTTGCTCTTCATCTCAAAGAAACCCTTTCAGTTTTGTCTCCATATATAGAGTCAATGATAAACTTTAGTCTTCCGCTGAAAAAAATTCAGAATTGCTGTAGGATGCTAGATTAAAAATCGTAGGCCGTACTTACCTGAAAACCAAACAAATCACAAGATGATCTACTTGATAATAGACTTTCGAAATAAATAAACCTTCTTCTCCATTATGTGAAGTATCTACCAGTCTGTAACATTGTGTCTTTTAGGATTGGGATGTCCTCCGGAGTGGGACGGCCTAATATGCTGGCCTCGAGGGGCCCCAAATCAACTGGTTTCTGTCCCTTGTCCAAAGCATATCTATGATTTCAATCACCAAGGTAACTCCCTGAATATGATCACAGGTTATTTTCCTCTGTTTTAGGTCTGGTAACTTCTCAGTGTTGGTCCATCTCTTTACTGCTTTTAGTATCTGCTGGAGTCCCACCTAGTTCCAACAGATCCTCCTTTGATTGTGTAAGGAAACCATGACCATTGTTAAGGGTAACTGGTGCCCTACTCACTGTTGATCCAATACTGTCATTTTTTTTACCTAGAAGTTCTGTGGACTGCATTGGTGAATGAGTGGAATTTTGAACCACAGCTGTCGAGTCAGCTTGTGTATTCACGATTTTACATAGTTACATCTACAGCTGCAGCCCCGCTCCAAACATGCACCTTGAGGGGGACACGCCCCCAACCATGGCATACTAAATCAACACGCTACCTGCAAAGTTACTCCTGTTGTGCTGAACGCTCCTGGAGAAAGTCTCGCACCCAGTCAGACTTTCTCCATTATAGATTCATTTTGTGTTCATACAGCGCAGCCCTTGCTCTTGCCCTCGCCAAACAGTCATACTTTTCCTCCATTATTAGTTCATGCTCCCACAATCCCTGGCGTCTCTTTGACACCTTTAACTCTCTTCTTCGCCCTGCTATAGCCACCCCTCAAACTAACCTTACAGCCGATAGCTTTGCATACTACTTTACTGACAAGATTGAACAGCTAAGGAAAGATTTCTCCCCTCCTTGCCGTTCTCTTTCTCAACCACACGTAGATCATGCCTTTCCTACCCTTCAGACTTTCTTCCCAGCTACTGAACAAGAGGTGGCTGCGCTTCTCCTTTCCTCTCACCCCACCACTTGCCCACTTGATCCTGTCCTATCTCACCTTATCAGATCTCTCTCCCCTTGTCTTGTGTCTTCCTTAACACACATCTTCAACTACTCTCTCTCTTCTGGCATTGTCCCTACTGACTTTAAATATGCCACTGTAGCACCTATCCTGATAAAAACATCTCATGACCGGTCCACCCCCTCTAACTATCGTCCCATATCCCTGCTCTCTTTTTCCTCAAAACTTCTGGAAAGACTTGTCTTTGCCCGTGTGTCTCACTTCCTCTATTCCAACTCTCTCCACTCTACTGAGACTGCTCTTATCAAAGCTACTAACTACCTATTTGCAGCTAAATCTAAAGGCCACTACTCTATACTAAATCTTCTTGACCTCTCTGTTGCCTTTGACACCGTTGATCATGCTCTCCTTCTTCAAACTCTTCAATCACTCGGTCTCTGTGACTCTGTCCTCTCGTGGTTTTCCTCTTATCCCTCCCAACGCTCATTCAGCATCTCCTTTTCTAATGACACCTCCTCCCCTCGTCCTGTCTCGGTTGGAGTCCCCCAAGTCTCTGTCCTTGGTCCCCTTCTATTTTCTCTTTATACTGCCTCTCTTGGCAAACTTATTACCTCTTTTGGATTCCACTACCACCTGTATGCTGATAACACCCAGATATATCTCTCCTCTCTGGACCTCTCCTCTGCTGTCCTGCAAGGTGTCCTGCTTGCCTATCTTCCATCTCTGACTGGATGTCCTCACGCTTTCTAAAACTCAGTCTCTCTAAAACTGAGCTCCTTGTCTTTCCTCCTCCTAATACTGATCCTCTTCTTTCGCTCTCCCTTCAAGTTAGTGGTATCCACTTAAGTCCATCCTTGCAAGCGTACTGCCTTGGCGTTATACTTGACTTTGGCTTCACCTTGGAGCCTCACATCCAGTATGTTGCCAAATCCTGTAGATTCCATCTTAAACACATAGCCCGCATCCGGCCCTTTCTTACACAAGATGCTACCAAGGAGCTTGTCCATTCTCTAGTAATTTCCTGCATGAATTATTGTAACCCTCTTCTAATTGGTCTCCCCAAAAGCCGTATTGCCCCTCTACAGTCTGTAATGAATGCTGCCGCCAGACTGATTTTCCTCTCTAGTCTGTCCTCTCACACCTCACCCCTATGTCAGTCCTTATATTTGCCTCCTGTATCCTATAGGAGTCAATTCAAAGTGCTAACCTATACCTATAAAGCACTTACCTGCTCCTGTCCGCTGCTCGCACCCGTAGGGCCAACTCGCGCTTGCAGGATTTCTCGCGGGTGGCTCCCTTCCTATGGAATAGCCTGTCTACCGCCATCAGACTCTCCCCTAGTCTTCAATCATTTAAGAAGTGCCTTAAAACCCATCTCTTTAGGAAAGCTTATGGCCTACCAGACTAACCTCTACCTCACATACCTGTCTCTTGCTCTCTCCTAAAGGGCAGCACTCTACTCTCTCCTCCAGCTCTGCTTCACTCCCACCTTATTTGATTGCTTTTTCCGTCCTATTGTGTTTTACACCCCACCTCCTATAAACTGTAAGCCCGTTTGAGCAGGGCCCTCTTCAACCTATCGCTCCTGTAAGTTTTCTTGTAATTGTCCTATTTATAGTTAAATCCCCCTTCTTGTAATATTGTAAAACGCTACAGAATCTGTTGACGCTATATAAACGTCGAGAATAATAATAATAATAATACAATACTGAAGAGAGATTTGCGTCCATCAAGTTCAGTTTTTCTCCTATTCGATTTTTGCTGTTGATCGAAAAGAAGGCAAAAAACCCAGTCTGAAGTGCTTCCAATTGTGCAACAAACTAGGAAAAATTCCTTCTTGATCCTTGGATCAAGAAGCTATTATGGCACTAATTAAAATTATATCCCTGTATATTTTGTTTTTGTATTTACCCAATGGCTGTTTAATTTTGTAACTATAAACATTTAATTTAGAGGTTTCTATCATATCTCTAGATATGGTCATTAGTGACATGCAGATCTTGCTTGGACTACAAGTAGCATATGCCTTCATATTATGTAAAATGTATATATTTTCTAAATTGTCTGAATCGAGGTTATATGGAGCATGTTAGATGTTGGATTGCAATCTTTAAAATCGTAAGCTTGCTGATGAAGCGGATCCAGAGGCTGATCTTGGGAGGCGCACTTGTAGATTATTTAAAGAAATAATCCACGCACTATAACCACTACAGCTCTGTGTAGTGATTATGGTGCCAGGAGTGCCGAGACCCCCTCCCAGAGTAAGTAGTCAAAAAGAACAGTTTGACAACTTACCTGGGATCTGCTGGGATCTGGAGCTGTAGTAGGGCATTGGAGCAGTGGTGCAATGTGTGAGGCGTCAGTATGTGTGAAGGGTGCAGTGTGAGTGTGTGTGTATGTGTGAAGAGTGCAGTGTGACTGCGGGGCAGTTGTGAGTGGTGCAGTTTGTGTGTGTGTGAGTGGTGCAGTGTGTGTGTGAAGGTTGCAGTGAGGGTTTGTGAGGGGACAGTGCATGTCAGGGGTGCAGTGTGTGTGTGGGGGGGCAGTGTATGTGTGTGTGTGAGCGGTATAGTGTGTGTGTGAGGCTTGCAGTGTATGTGTGTGTGAGGGGGCAATGTGTGTAGGGAGGCAGTGGGGGGTGTAGTATTTGACAACTTACCTGGGCTCTAAGGCTGTAGCAGTGCATAGGAGCAGTGGTGTGGGTGAGTGGTGCAATGTGGGTGAAGGGTGCAGTGTGAGTGTTGTAGTGTGTGTGAGGGGTGCAGTGTGTGTGTGTACGTGTGAAGAGTGCAGTGTGACGGTGGGGCAGTTGTGTGTGGGGTGTAGTGTGTGAGGGTTGCAGAGTGTGTGTGAGGAGGACTGTGTGTGAGCGGTACAATGTATGTGTGAAGGTTGCAGTGTGTGTTTGTCAGGGGGCAGTGTATGTCAGGAGTGCATAGTGTGTGTGTGTGTGGGGCAGTGTGGGTGTGAGAGTTGCAGTGTGTGTGAGCGGTGCAGTGTATGTGAAAGGGGGCAATGTGTGTAGGGAGGCATTGAGGGTGTAATGTGTGTGAGGGGTGGTGCAGTGTGCTTATGGTGGTGCAGTTTGTGTGTATGAGGGGCATTGTGTGTGAGTGAGGGGTACAGTGTGTGTGGGTAAGGGGTGCTGTGTGTGAGATGAGTGCAATTTGGGTGTATGTGGGGCATTGTTTGTGTGAGGGGTGCAGTATGCATGTATGGGGGTGCAGTATGCATGTATGGGGGGGCAGTGCTTGTGTGAGGGGTGCAGTATGTGTGTATGGGGGGCAGTTTGTTTGTGTGTTGGGCAGCTTATGTGTGTATAAGGGGCAATGTTTGTGTGTGTGAGGCAGTGTGTGTACATGAGAGGCCAATTGGCCCCCCTGGATCCGCCATTGCTTGCTGAGTACTGCAGCAGTTAGCAGTTTTGGTTCAAAAACATTTAAAGGGTCATAGATTGGCACTCCCAGTTTAAAACTTTTTGCTTTAATTATTGTGCATTGACTGGGAGTGCTAGAGCAAATATGGCCATTTTATCCATATTTAGGACATTCCTTAAATATCTAGAATGTGAGTGTAAGCCATTTGTCGGCTGTGAGTGTATGCCATGATCTTATTATCATTTCAGGCCTTGCCCATCGGAGATGTGGGGAATCAGGAACCTGGATTCAGGTGCCAGAACTTAACCGAGCGTGGGCCAACTATAGTGAGTGCTTGATGTTCAACAGCCCAGGGAAAAAGCTCCAAGACCAGGTATTACACATTATTGGGTTTCTTAAAATTCAGTTAAATGGATAAATCACCTTTGGTTCTTCCTGGTTCTTCGTGTGGTCAATGAGTTAGTTCCATCCTACTTTGTATATCACAAAGAATATTCTACAGAGTGCAAGACACTTGTCTGTCATCAATCTATAGCTCCCACACGTGGCCAGCTAAAAACAACTAACTTAAGTGATAAAACTGGTTTTTGTAGAACAAATTAGTCTAAACCAAAGATTTCTGGTGGTGCCATCTACAGGTTGTTCTATCAAGCACCAACTTGTCTTCGCTGCACACTCTCCAGTGGTTCTACATTGTACACATATACACATTGTTAATTCATGAAAGAAAAGAAGGGGAGCGGTCAGGATAGGGGTTTAGTGTAACACCCTTGTCCCGTCCATAACCTCATTCAAAAAGTCACTAGACTAAAGTAGGGGATGACCCTAGGGAATACAGTAAATATTAGAGAACCAAAGGTTCACATGAATAGAAAGTGACCACAAGATTACATTTCCAATCCACTGCAATAGATCTTAAAGGAGAAAATAATAATACAATAACAAAATAACTTTATAATAACTCTAAAAAGTACTGGAAAAATTAAACATGTAGCCTGATAGAGGGGGAACAGCCCTGACAGAGATCCTCAATAATAGATAGTCAATAATGAAGCATACCACACTAGTTCCAAACGGGACATCCACAGTCCACAGAATCTACACATCCCAGAATCTCACAAATCCACAAACAGACATCCACAAATACACAGACATCTACACATCCACAAACAGACATCCACACATCCACAAACAGACATCCACAAACAGACATCCACACACAGACATCCACACATCCACACACAGACATACAGACATCCACACACAGACATCCACACATCCACAGACATCCACACATCCACACACAGACATTCACACATCCACAAACAGACATCCACAAACAGACATCCACAAACAGACATCCACACATCCACAAACAGACATCCACACATCCACAAACAGACATCCACACATCCACAAACAGATATCCACAAATCCACAAACAGACATCCACAAATCTACAGACATCCACAAATCTACAGACATCCACAAATCTACAGACATCCACAAATCCACAAACAGACATCCACAAATCTACAGACATCCACAAATCCACAAACAGACATCCACACATCCACAAACAGACATCCACACATCCACAAACAGACATCCACACATCCACAAACAGACATACAGACATCCACAAACAGACATCCACAAATACACACACAGACATCCACACACAGACATCCACACACAGACATCCACACACAGACATCCACACATCCACAAACAGACATCCACACACAGACATCCACACACAGACATCCACACATCCACACACAGACATCCACACATCCACAAACAGACATCCACATCCACACATCCACAAACAGACATACATATATACAAATTAATAATATTATTAACTAATTAACATATCCCACCCACCCAGCATCCCTACCTTTCCCTGGGGTCAAGTGGGGCTGCAGTGAGGACGGCTCTCTCCCTGTCACACACGGAGAGGGAGCTGTGTGCTCTCTGCTCCCTCTCGCCGCGCGGGATGTCTGCTGATGCCGGGAGCCGGAATATGACGTCATCAACCCGGCTCCCAGCAACAGCAGACATCCCGCGCGGCGAGAGGGAGCAGAGAGCACACAGCTCCCTCTCCGCGTGTGACAGGGAGAGAGCCGTTCGCCAGGTGGCCCCCCCCGCCCATGACGGGGCCGTTCCCACGCGTTCCTGCAGGACTCGAGCCCTGAAACTACCGAACCAATAGATTCAGATGCACAAAATACTGCAGAAAAGCCAGAACATAGGAGAAAATACCGAACTAAGTCTATTTTCTTCACATTCTCTAACTCTGTCATAGTCATATCTGGGTTATTTTCCCTTCAAATAGCCATTCGCAATGACTTTGCAAAAAATATGAGTTTAGTGTGTCGCCCTGTAAACTGTGATGTTTTGCAGATTAATTTGAATGACAAAAAAATGTTCTGGAAATATTAGAAACACTCCATCCTCGGCAGCGCCATGTTGTACTTCAGCAGCTGGTGACTTAATTTGCTGTGGAAAAAAAGGGGTATTATTTGCTAAAGATCCAAAAAATAGCAATAAAGCAAAAAAAAGTATTAAAACTTTACTGAAATGTCCAGCTTCCACATCAGTTATGTGTAGCAAACTCACCCGGTCTTACTATACTAGCATGTAGCCAAATGTTGCAAAATACTGCCAACATTGTCTCACTACAAGAAACCATACAGTTATTATTTGCAACAAAGTTGATTTCAATAAATGAGGCAAACAGTGATTCTTCAACAACCAGTAAAATCCACTACATATCTAGGATGTATTATGATCCGTGCCAAAGCTGCATCTTAGGGCGTTTAGTAGATAACTCCCTGAATTGGTACCCTTGTGCGATAGTCATATTTCAGCGTACTAAATTAAGGAGCTTTTTACTTGATAGCTCCTTTTTGGTATGATTATGGCAATCCCACATGAATTAGTGAGCTATAAACTGAAAGACCAAAATTACAAAAAGCCCTTCCTTTTTGCAACTAATACTAAGTATATAACTAAATACTTATTAAAGGACCACTCTAGGCACCCAGACCACTACAGCTTAATGAAGTGGTCTGAGTGCCAGATCCAGCTAGGGTTAACCCATTTTTTTTATAAACATAGCAGTTTCAGAGAGACTGCTATGTTTATAAATGGGTTAATCCAGCCTCTAGTGGCTGTCTCTTGACAGCGGCTAGAGGCGCTTGCGTGCTTCTCACTGTGAAAATCATGTGAATCATTGTGAATGCTTTCCTATGGACTGGCTGAATGCGCGCACGGCTCCTGACACACACACACTCACTTCCAGACACACACACTTCCTGACACACACTCCACTTCCAGACACACACACACACACACTTCCACCCTTCCAGACACACACACACCCACTTCCACTATTCCAGACACACACACACACAAACTCCTTGTTGCTCCTGTTTTTGGAGTCCTCTGGGGTCCTCCCCGGGGTCCAGTGACTTCCTTCTCCCTCTGCTCCCTCACACAGTTTAGTGATGCGGGGCCGGAATGACGTCATATTCCAGCTCCCGGCATCACCAGAGAGGGCACGCCGCCGCCGCCTGCCTCCTTCCTTTCTCACGCAGCCGGTATATTGCTGCAGAGTAGGCCCTGTCATCTGGGACAAGCAGATACCTACTCTGCCTTGCTGCTGGGCTCCCTGTGACAGGCCATCGGCCTGCTGACGCGGCACCCCCCTCCTCCTGGCGCCCAGGACCGGCCCTGCAGTGGCCGTTTTTCAAATTACTTAGGGCGGCCTGGGGGGCAGTTGCCTCCCTGCCCCCCGGCCCAGTCCACCCCTGTGGAAGATCACACTAGGCTCTGTCGTTACCAGTGCTGTATATACTTCCATGAGGGCTTAAACACATAAAGGGGGAGATTGCTACCTTTCAGTTAGTTCTCGTACTGCCCATCCATACCCGTTTGGAACTAGTGTGGTATGCTTTTTACTGACTATCTATTATTGAGCATCTCACTCAGGGCTGTTCCCCCTCATATCAGGCTACACTGTTTAATTTAGTCCCAGTACTTTTTAGAGTTGCTAATAAAGTTATTTTGTTATTTATTATTGTGGGAGTGGATTGGAAATTTAACCTTGTGGTCACTTTTATTCAGTGACACCTTTGGTTCTCTACTATTTACATTGTTAATTCATATCACTCATTGTTTGCTATTAGGTTACCAGTCCACATTTTGTGCTCACGACTTTATAGCAAAGGTTATTTGAAAGATGATAATTTTATTTTTTAAATCTATTGCTCTTAATAAATCACCATTATTAATTTGTTGTCCCCATGGCTATACTAACTTAGATTTTGTTTCTGCAGAATGTCTTTGAGCGTCTCCGCGTGATCTACACTGTGGGATACTCCGCCTCCCTGGCTGCTTAATGTTGGCGCTGTTCATTCTCTGCTACTTCAAGTGAGACAATAAATTATGTTTAGTTACGTTTACTGGAGAGGATATTTTATGTAGCTACCAACATGGCTTTTTCATGGGATACTAGCCCACAGATAGGACAACTTTTAAAATCATAGTATACCAAGGTGCCAGAACCCTTTCCCCTTGGTATAAGAAATCAGACGTAAATATTGAGAATTCAAAGAATGGAATTCTCCCTTTCTCTGCCAAATTTGACTTTCATTTAAAAATTCCCCCTCTGTTCCCTTATAATGCATTTTACTCTGAGGATTGATCAGGGACTCCAGAGGAGCTGTCATCCCTATAATAACAAATGGGATTCTTGCGTGTGATATGATGCCCAAAAAAAAAAAAAAAAAACAGCAATAAAATAATAGCAACTCAAATGCTTTTATGAATTCACTGGAAAAATTATTACGATATTAATTTTAATAGTTTTTTACAGAGGTGAGGACTGCTTTTGCTATTCTTCCACATAACCTTTTCCTTTTCAAACTCTTCTGAAAGATGCTGTTGTTTTCTATAACGAAAATTTATGTGCTTGCCACAGCACAGAGAAGCTCCTTAGAGTCAGTCTTAGTTTAAAGCCACAAAACAACACTAGTGCTGCCATGCGGGAAAAGAAAATATCGGTAAGTATGGCATAAATTTTCTGTTTTTCCTGGATATATCCATGGCAGCACTACGTATGGGTTATACCCAAGCTGAAAGGCGTAAGGGAGGGAGAATAATAACCACAACGCATAAATCCATGCAACTACGGTTTATTGATCCATAAACTATAAGGCAGCAGAGAGGACACTTCTACCAAATTCTGTGGTAGATGAACGCGCTATATTCAACTGATAGTGATTGATAAACGTGTTGAAGGAGGACCGTGTTGCTGCCGAACAAATGCGATCCGCAGAAATGTTGGCTGCAGTTGCCCAAGAAGCGGCCAAGGATCTTGTAGAATGAGCTCTAAGGCCTTGAGGGACAGGAACTCCGGAGGCTGTGTAGGCCTGACTAATGGCTGAGATGATCCATCGGTCAATATGAGACGAAGAAGTGGCTTGACCCTTCTTGTAACCTGAAGGAATAATGAACAGTCTAGATGTCTTCCTTATGTCTGAAGTCCGGTTCAGGTATGTAGATAAACAGCGCACCAGATCCAAACGATGCCATTTCTCTTCTTCTTCCGATGAGGGATGAGCGAAAAAGGCTGGCAAAATGATGTCCTGATTCATATGGAAAGCAGAAACCACCTTGGGTCTGAAAGCTGGAATCATATGAAGGATCACGCGGTCTTCCTGAAGAATCAAAAAGGGAGACTCACAGGAGAGAGCGCTTAGCTCAGAGATTTTTCTACCTGAGGTCAAGGCAACCAACAGAACAATTTTCAAAGTAAGAGTAAGAATAGAAACTCTCTCCAAGGGCTCAAAGTCAGAATCAGATAAGGTCTGTAAAACCAGAGGTAAATCCCAAGGAGGGGAGCAAGACCGTACTGGAGGGCGAAGCTTGAGAATGGCTTGAAATAATCTAGCAATATCTGGATCAAATGCCAATTTCCGATCTAACAGAGCAGAGATCGCTGAAGTATGCACTTTTAGGGAGCTGAGACTCAAACTCTTGTCAAATCCGTCCTGGAAAAATTGAAGGACGTCACAGATACTGGGAGACAAAGGAGAAATATGTGCCAAACACCAGCTACAGAAGATGTCCCAAATATGATAGTAAGCCGATGAAGTGGATTTCTTCCTGGCATTCAGAAGAGTATAAATTACTGAAGAAGAGAAGCCTTTGCTGGAGAGACGTTGCTTCTCAATTTCCAAGCCCTTAAATTGAGAGACTGAGGAGATGGATGAGAGATCGGACCTTGTTGTAGGAGACTGAGTTGGTCTGGGAATTTCAGAGGAATGTCCTGAGAGAGTTTCTGCAGCAGGGGAAACCAAGGCAGCCTGTGCCAAAAGGGAATCACTGCCAGAATTGTCGCTTGCTCCTGCAGGATCCTTCTTAGCAGGGGGGAAATCAGACAAGTTGGGGGAAAAACATACCCCAGATGGATCTTCCACTCGCAACAGAGAGCATCCTGGTCTTCCGCCAAAGGGTCGAAGTAACGCGAGAAGAACCTTTCCACTTTGGGATTCTTCGCTGTGGCCATCAGAGCTACCTGAGGAAAACCCCACTTCTGGACTATGTTTTGGAATGCCAGAGGGGCTAACTCCCATTCTGTGGGATCCAGGGTTACTCGGCGTAAGAAATCCGCCACTTGATTGTTCTTTCCTGGAAGGTAAACTGCCTTGATCCCCTTCAAATTCTTCTCTGACCAGGACATAAGTGGGGTCAACACTTTCATTAAGCATTTGCTCTTTGTACCCCCTGATGATTGATGTAAGCAACTGTATTGTCTATCCTTACTCTCACCCAACTTTGTTTCAGACACGGAAAGAGCAGAAGAGCCTGGAAGACTGCTTGCAACTCTAAAACATTTGAGGATAGAGGATACTGTTTGTTTTCCCACTGCCCCTGAACATGAAGAAGGCCCAAATGAGCTCCCCAACCTGATTGGCATGCATCCGTCGTGAGAGTAACCCAAGGGATATCGTTCAGAGGATACCATTGATATAGATTCTCGCTCATCAGCCACCATGCCAGTTCCTTCTTCATCTCTGATGATAAAGAGGTTGCTTGATTCAGATCCTTGTTCGCAAACTGGGATAGAAACCCTTCTTGTGGAATCCTCATTTGCCACTTGACCCATCTCGTAAGGCCTATTGTAGAGGACAAACTTCCCAGAAGGCTCATAAATTCCTGGGCCGGGATGGAGTTCAGAGGCAGAAGACGAAGGATCTTTGATTGAATACGCCCCCTGTCCAAGGATAGGGAGACTTGTGACTGGATTGTGTCGAATCTTGCTCCTAAGTATATCATAACTTGAGAGGGGGAAAGATGACTCTTCTTGAGGTTTACCAACCATCCAAATTTTTTAAGAATTAAAAGAACCCGATCTCGATTAAGAAGGAGAATATCTCTGCTGTGTGAGAGATTCAAGATGTCGTCAAGATAATGGAATATTGAGATGCCTTCCAGATGGATATATGCTATTAAGACAACCAGGATCTTTGAGAAAGTCCTGGGAGCTGAGCTCAGGCCAAAGGGAAGGGCTCAAAACTGAAAATGCTGATGGTGAATCACAAATCTCAGGAACTTCTGGTGTGGTGGAGCAATAGGAACGTGAAAGTAAGCATCTGGAAGGTCTATGGAGATTAACCAGTCACCTGGGAAGATGACTTTTATAATGGAACTTACTGATTCCATCTTGAATTTTTTCACATACAGATTTTCGTTTAATTTGTGAAGGTCCAAAATCGGTCTCCATTCCCCTGATGCTTTCGGAGTGAGAAAAAGTCTGGAATAAACCCCCAATCCTCTTTCTTTTGCAGGAACAGGACATATAACTCCCTCTGCTGAAAGGGAAGAAACAAAAGACCGAATGGCCACTGCTTTCTCTGTTTCCATAGGCATGCTTGTAGACATGAACCGGGGATAAGGGATTGTCCAGAATCACACACACACACAGCACCCATACCACCCACACACAGCAAAAACACACCTACCACCACACACCACCCCTCTCCCCACAGCACAGCACCCAACACAGCAGGCTTACCCCAACATAACACAGCACCCCTACCACCCACACACAGCACAGCACCTCTCCACCACAGCACCCCTACCCCCCCCCCACACCCTGCACCACCCCACCACCCCCACAAAGCACAGCACCTCTCTCCCCCACAGCACAGCACCCTTACCTCTCCCCACAGCACAGCACCCTACCCCCACACACAGCACCTGTACCACCCACACACAGCACCTCTCCCCAGCACAGCACAGCACCCCTTACCTCTACCCCCACAGCACAGCACCCTACCCCCACACACAGCACTCCTCCCTCCACAGCACCCGACCACCCACACACAGCAACCCTCCCCCACAGCACAGCATCCCTACCCCCCACAGCACCCTTACCCCCCACACAGCACTCCTTCCCCCCCCACACACAGCACCCCTCAGACAGACACACACAGCACTCCACACCCTTACACACATACACTGCACCCTCAATGCAGTATGTGTGTGTGTATTCAGCAGTCTGTATGTGTGTGTATATTCAGCAGTCTGTATGTGTGTGTATTCAGCAGTGTATGTATTCAGCAGTCTGTGTGTGTGTACTCAGCAGTCTGTGTGTACTTAGCAGTGTGTGTACTCAGCAGACTGCGTGTATGTATTCAGCAGACTGTGTGTGTGTGTATTCAGCAGACTGTGTGTGTGTGTATTCAGCAGTGTATGTATTCAGCAGTGTATGTATTCAGCAGTCTGTGTGTGTGTACTCAGCAGTCTGTGTGTACTTAGCAGTGTGTGTACTCAGCAGACTGCGTGTATGTATTCAGCAGACTGTGTGTGTGTGTATTCAGCAGTGTATGTATTCAGCAGTGTATGTATTCAGCAGTCTGTGTGTACATTCAGCAGTCTGTCTGTATGTGTATTCAGCAGTCTGTCTGTGTGTATTTAGCGGACTGTGTGTGTATTTAGCAGGCTGTGTGTATGTATTTAGCGGCTGGTGTGTGTGTATGTATTTAGCAGTCTGTGTGAATGTGTTGCATTTGTTGGAGATACTAATAAATATAAGCTTCATTTTATCTATTTACATCATTATTTAAAATTTGTATCATTGAACTCTCTGTTGTGTTCTTCTTTTAAAACAAAAGTTGTTAATTAGTTCGGACAACTGTACGAGTTGTTTTTTCTAAACTTAAACCTCAGTATTGAGGTTTAATTGCCGTGTTGGCACTTTGAAGAAAAAAAAGTTGGCATGTATTGCGGTTTGGGCACTCGGGCTCAAAAAGGTTCGCCATCACTGATCTAGGGTTAACCCTGCAGCTGTAAACACAGCAGTTTCAGAGAAACTGCTATGTTTACATTAGGGTTAATCCAGCCTCTAGTGGCTGTTTCACTGACAGCCGCTAGAGGTGCTTCCGCGCTTCTCACTGTGATTTTCACAGTGAGAAGACGCTGCCGTCCATAGGAAAGCATTGAGAAATGCTTTCCTATGGACTGATTGAATGCCCGCGTCTCTTGTCGCGCATGCGCATTAGGGCGATTGACGTCGGAAGAAGGAGGAGATTCCTGAGCGCCGAGGGAGCCCGGCGCTGGAGAAAAGTAAGAGTTTAACCCCTTAACCCCTCTTGAGCCCAGCAGGAGGGGGGCCATGAGGGAGGGGGGGACCTAGTAACACTATAGTGCAAGGAAAACGAGTTTGTCCACTATAGTGGTCCTTTAAGACCTTATTGACAACAATTAATATATTCGTTATTTTGTGAACACTTAATTGTTGACGTAATTCACGTCTTATTAATACTATTGTAATCACTTAAATTTAAAATAATTGAATAGAGGAATTTGGGTTGAGTTTTTTAAAGGACCACTATAGGCACCCAAACCACTTCAGTTTAATGAAGTCATCTGGGTGCCAGGTCCCCCTGGTTGTAACCCTTCAGAGATACTGCTATGTTTACACTGCAGGGATAATCCAGCCTCTTGTGGCTGTCTCCCTGAGAGCCACTAGAGGCGCTTCCGCGATTTACACTGAGGAAATCACACTTATTTGCCGCTGGACGTCCTCATGGACCTCCAGCGTCAAAAAGATCCCCATAGGAAACGAGTAATGCTTTCCTATGTGTGCTTTCCTCTGGCCGCGCATGCGCATTCGGCTCCTCTCGGGAGCTGACGTCAATGGAGGAGGAGAGGTCACCAGTGCCGAGAGAGCTTGGCGCTGGATTAAGGCAAGCAAATAATTGGTTAATTAACCATTTATTCGCTGCGGAATGGGGCGGTGACTAGGGCTCTATTACGCAAGGAGTACATATTTGTATTCCTAACGCTATAGTGTTGCTTTAACCGTTCATTATATGCACAGTGATTTAAAGGAACACTATAGTCACCTAAATTACTTTAGCTAAATAAAGCAGTTTTAGTGTATAGATCATTCCCCTGCAATTTCACTGCTCAATTCACTGTCATTTAGGAGTTAAATCACTTTGTTTCTGTTTATGCAGCCCTAGCCACACCTCCCCTGGCTATGATTGACAGAGCCTGCATGAAAAAAAAACTGGTTTCACTTTCAAACAGATGTAATTTACCTTAAATAATTGTATCTCAATCTCTAAATTGAACTTTAATCACATACAGGAGGCTCTTGCAGGGTCTAGCAAGCTATTAACATAGCAGGGGATAAGAAAATCTTAATTAAACAGAACTTGCAATAAAGAAAGCCTAAATAGGGCTCTCTTTACAGGAAGTGTTTATGGAAGGTTGTGCAAGTCACATGCAGGGAGGTGTGACTAGGGTTCATAAACAAAGGGATTTAACTTCTAAATGGCAGGGGATTGAGCAGTGAGGCTGCAGGGACATGTTCTATACACCAAAACTGCTTCATTAAGTTAAAGTTGTTCAGGTGACTATAGTGTCCCTTTAAATGATTTCTTGAAATAGAAACCTATGAGATACAAATTACTTCTAAATGTTACATGTAACAGAAGTAGTCAGTTAGCAACTTATAACTATATCCCTTCATCATAAATTACCTATGTTTATAAATAGATATTCATCTACAGACCAATGCCCTCCTAGTCTAGTATTGGTCTGATTATGTTAAAAGTACTGCTGTCCTTAAATTTGCATTAAATTACTTGATTCACAGAATTCAGATTCTATGAACTAAGAACTGTTCAGAGGTAAATTTTCAATCGTAATGAAACTCTGTATGGAGTCACCATTGTGCTGATCTGCCTTTTCTTGGTGGTCGGCAGATTATTTTTTAAGCAAATATTATGTGCAAAGGGATTAAAAATATTGGTCGTATTATGTACAAAAGTTATTTATTCCTACATTTTAATTAAACTATTTGATTTACAGAATGACAGTTTATGTGAGTTTATCATTAGAACTTTGGAAGAATTGCTTGTGGCAATTTTCGAATTGAAAGAGGTTTTTAAAGAAACCACTGCTTAGATGAACTGCCTTTTTTGAGAGATCGGCAGTATGTAGTTTAAACTAATTCAGGACAAGCTTGTACTCTGCGTGTGGTCCTCTCTGTGCCTACAGGGTAATATACGCATTAATATTCCACACAGGAAAGCATTGAATCAATTCTTCCCTATGGGGCTTCCTTGTCACTTGACCAAGGTTGACTTAGTCTGGTCAATGGAAGGGCCTCTAGTGACTGTCATACTGACAGCCACTAAAGGTGGACTTAACCCTGCAATGTAAATATTGCGATTTCCATAAAAAAAAGAGGACAGGGACACTGCACCAAAACCACTTCACTGAGATAAAGTGGTCTGGCTGCCGTGCCCATGTCATGTAAAACATAGCAAGATTAAGGACACCTATTCCAGACAGCCACCAGGGGCGTTTTTGCTGCACGTAACCGAGTAAAACTTGGCGAAGTGATTTTGCAGCTCATAGGAAAGCACTGAATTCTGTGCCTTCCTATGACAAATCTGTGCATGCGCATCATCCTTTCTGAGCATCATTGGACTGAACCAGCGATGGTGAAAGTGTTA
Organism: Pelobates cultripes; assembly: GCA_933207985.1. Taxonomy (NCBI): domain Eukaryota; kingdom Metazoa; phylum Chordata; class Amphibia; order Anura; family Pelobatidae; genus Pelobates; species Pelobates cultripes. The sequence goes on from OW240917.1 coordinate 243,514,178, forward strand.
CAGGAGGCAGAGAGGTGAGCAGCACCAGGGGCGCTGGATAAATGTAAGTAAAAAAAAAAAGCTATTTTAAAAATACTTTTACGACAAATGTGGGGTGGATGATGCATGCCCTGATTAGGGACAGGGACACTCTAGCGTTAGTAATACAGGTTTGTTTTCCTAATGCTACAGTGCTCCTTTAAGCAGTGTGGCTAGATAGAATTACATTGAATACCCGGTAATGCAGCATATTCTTGTTTCCAGCTATATTTTTATTTGACATATTGGCTCGCATAATTTGCAAGGTTTGTGCAGTTAGGTGGGCATATGGCTTCTATGGTGGAGTTTCTGGTTAGGAGTCGTTTTGCTTTGGGCTCAAGTTCCAGGTGATTCCGAAAGCTAAGAGCGCCCCCTGGTGTTTACTTAAATGTATTCATTTCCAATAAGGTACAAAAAACTTATTATTAAAGAAGTGCTTCTCAGACTGTGATCTGCTGTCCACTAGTGGCGTCTGGACCTTTTAAAGGGGAATCTTGTGATTGGCAAAACAGTAAAGCGTGGAAAGTGGTTCTTTTGTTTCAAACCTATTTGGTTTCTCAGACAGAAAATAAAAAAACACTGAGGAAGAGGCAGGATCATAGCAAGATGGCGGAACTCAGGGACACAATTGGTTTTGAGTTCTCTATCTGCTCTTGGCTACAGAGGTGGAAGGTCCAGGTGTCTTCTAGTTTGGCAGGGAACCAGCACAGCTGTAGACCCAGCAGTATGGCACAATTTGCTCTGTTCCATCTAGGCATGGTCCAGTGGTACATGGTGTATTTACTATCTCAATCTTCAAGTCTTCAAATTGAATATATAACATTTGGACCAAGCTTGGTGATCCTCCCACTAGACCAGTAAGGATTTACCAAACGATGTAGGACACCTTGGTCTCTGGGAAAGGGGGGTGCTGGACACAGAAGCACTGTTATGCCAATTCATATAGCCTTCCATTGCTGATCATACCCACAGGTTCTGACCACAATGTTATACAACATTAGTTTTTCCAAAAGTCTGTATTGTTTATGTGTAATGTTTGGCATGATGTATCTGCTGTGAATGTAATTTTTCCTACCTTTCACACACAGGTCTGCCAGCTGTGTTCGTATCTGTGTGGGCAAGTGTGAGAGTGTCTCTGGCAGATACACAGTATGTACAACACTCTATAATATACCTTTATAATCTAGCTGACAAATCATCTTGGGATCTGTATTAAAGGAACACTGTACACGCCATAAAGGCTTAATCTCATTAAAGTGGTTATAGTGTCTGGAGTCCCCTGGTGCCATTCTTCCATTTAGCATAAATACATATTTAATTTTAAACAAGAGTGCACAGTGGCACATCCCCTCTGTACTGCTTGGGTTAATGGGAAAGTACTGGCCTGAGCAGTAATGGGCGGCTGTGATTGGCTGAGAGCATCAGCTGACCACAGGCCACCTATCAAAGCATCAATTGCTGGTATGAATACAAGGAAGTGTGTAAACTCTGACTTAGCCACACCTCCAGTAGGGGTGGAGCTAGAGGTAGCCAAAGACCCTCATTCAGTGTTAACATGCTGGAAAATGGTTTAATACGATTGTACGTACACTGCCAGGGTACTCCAGACATTATAACCAATTAATTGTGATGAAAGGGTTATAGTACCTATAGAAATTTGTTTATTGAATAAATGTAATTACAAGGAATGCAGAGCAGAACTGTCCTCTAGCAACTCCCCGCACTAATTATACTAATACCAGGGTTTAACATTTTACCAAATATTTTTTTCTTCCTATTCAGGTGCTGGGATCTTAGCGCAGGCCACATGAAATTAATTTATCAGATGCCCATCCTGGCTGCCAATCTGGTATGTGAACATGTGACATTTCACAATGTGCATATGTCATAGGCGTGTGAGCGAAATTGGAAAAATAAATTCACTAACCCATCACAGTGTAAATATACTAATGGTAAATGAAGTTGTAGCGAATTACTCTAGATGTATGAGTTAATTCAAGTTGAAGCGTAACGGACAGGGCCGGACTGGCCCACCGGGATACCGGGAAATTTCCTGGTGGGTCGTCGGCACTTGGGGCCGGGCAGGCAGCCGGCTCACCTGCGGCCTTAGAGGGAGCACTTTCGGCGGCCGCAGGGTTTGCTGGCTGTTCTGTCTCTGCTCCCCCTCCCCAGCGCGCCGCTTAATGAGACCGGGGCCGGAATATGACGTCATATTCCGGCCCTGGTCTCTTTGTAGTGTGCTGGGGAGGGGGAGCAGAGACAGAACAGCCAGCTCCCCCTGTGGCCGCAAGAACAGCCAGCAAACCCTGCGGCCGCCAAAAGAGCTCCCTCTGTGGCCGCCAGAACAGCCAGCAAACCCTGCGGCTGCCATCAGAACTCCCCATGCCAGCACACAGGTAGAAATTATGTCACTGTGAGTGTATATGTGTGTGTGTCTGTCATGGTGTGTGTGTGTCTCTGTCTGTCATGGTGTCTGCATCAGTCTGTCATGGTGTGTGCGTCTGTCTGTCATGGTGTCTGCGTCTGTCTGTTTTTACTCACCTTTTTTTCCCCCACGTCGTGCTGGACTCCCCTCGACTGGCCCTGCCTCTACGGCTGAGATTATCAAGCTTGATGATCTCAGCCAATCCGCACTGACACAGGAAGCACCTCTAGTGACCGTCCGAGTGTCTATCACTAGGAAGCAATGTAAACACTGCATTTTCTCTAAAAAGTCAGTGTTTACATTGAAAAGCCTGCAGGGACAGGCTATAGACACCAGAGCCACTACATTAAGCTGTGTGTGTGTGCACACATGCTAGTGCGTGCGTGCGTGTGTTTCTGCTACTGAGTGAGCTTGTGTTTTTATGTCAATGACCTTATGTATATCAGTGAGATTGTTTGTCTATGAGGCTGTGTATCAATCAGCTTGTGTCAGTGAGATTGTCTGTGTCTGCATGTGAGTATGCTTACTTTATAATTAAAAATTTTACTCTGAAAGGACCAATATTTTATATTGGAAAAAGCAATATCTATATATATATATATATATATATCACTCAATCATCTAGGGTGGCAAGACATAGCCTTACATATTACACGCGACAATATATGGCGCAATGACTTATGGGGCTGGCATAGATTTTTTTTTTCCAGGGCTGCTTTGGAATCCCCAGTCCGGCCCTGGTAACGGAGCACACTGGTATTTAAAGAGCGTATCTAAATCTGAAAATTAAACTTTGGTTTGGTTAACTGCAACAAACACATTCTGTCCAGAGTGTCTTCTTTAAATCTACCTAAAACTTTTTAATGTTTTCTCTTTGGTTTTTATTTTCTATTTTGCCCTGTGAACCCCTTAAGGACCAAACTTCTGGAATAAAAGTGAATCATGACATGTCACACATGTCATGTGTCCTTAAGGGGTTAAAGGAACACTTAAAGTGCTGTAGTGGTTATGGTGCGAGGAGTGCCCTGGCACTCCCCACTGTTTGCAGAGCTTAGCTCATTTCTTCATACAAGAAAAGGAGAGGTTGCGAGTGGTGCCCAGCAGACTGTATGACACAGTGGTTATGGTGACTGTAGTTTGTGCTTAATTTACTCATGTGATAAAATTTTCACTTCTCCACATTTTCCAGTTTTGCGAAGATTTTTCTGACCAGTAACATTTTGCTCTTGAAGGTGAATTTTTTCCTGTTTCTGAACATTGTCAGAGTTTTGGCCTCCAAGCTATGGAAAACAAACACTGGGAAATTAGATCCGTGCCAGCAATATGGGTAAGTCACTAGCGTGCAGAGACCACCGCAGGTCAAAGTTGATTCAATATAGTGTTAGTTACTTCGACCCAATTAATATAATCCTTTAAGACTGACATTAACAGAGGAGAGCAAAATGTGAATACATCTCTCCACCGTTCCAAAATAATATTGTTACATGCCTACTATGGAAATACAGACTTGGACTTGTCCCTTTTTTAATATCTGTCCCTGTCTGTAATACTTTCTGTATTTACCATTGCCCATTTAAATGCCAAAATGGGTTACTTGTTGTAGGTTAAATACTGGCTCCGTAATATAGAGAGGCATACTAAAATTGGAGCGGACAGAAGAAATAGATTTAATGGTGACTGCTCCACTTTTAGTTCGTTGTCCTGGAATTCAATAAACAGGGATATTCAGTAAAGTGAGAATTGCTGGGACTCGAGTTATTTTTCAATATAAGAATTGGCCTCCAGTGGTGGCCCATCCATAGCGGCACTTGGGGGCCAGATAATTGTGAATTAAATAATAGTCAGTGGTAAAAGTGTAGGACTAGACATTTTCTTTTTTTCCTCGGGAGAGGGACCACTTCTAGCTTGCTATAAGCTTTTTACTTTAACTTTAAAATATGCAAATTTGCACTTTCACATATCTGGTAGCCAGCCACTCGAGGTGGAGTTAACCCTGCAAAGTAATTATTGTGGTGTCTCAATAAGGGGATAGGGGAACTGCACGCAGACCACTTCAATGAGATTAAAAGACCATTATAGTCACCCAGACCACTTCAGCTCAATGAGATTAAGTGGTCTGGGTGCCTATCGTGTACCTTTCAGTCAAGTGTCTTATTTTCACTTTATAAAGGTTCATGGTGTTGAAAACGCAGTGGTGATGTTCATTAGGTCGGGAGTGCAGAACTTGCAGTTAAAGGACCACTATAGTGCCAGGAAAACATACTCGTTTTCCTGGCACTACAGTGCCCTGAGGATGCCCCCACCCTCAGGGTCCCCCTCCCACCGTACTCTGGGGAGAGGAAGGGGTTAAACTTACCTCTTTCTCCAGTGTCGGGCGGGAGCTCTCCTCTTCGGCTGAATGCGCATGCGCGGTAGGAGCCGCGCGCGCATTCAGCCAGTCCATAGGAAAGCACTCACAATGCTTTCCTAGTGACGCTGGCGTCTTCTCACTGTGAAAAATCACAGTGAGAATCACGCAAGCGCCTCTAGCGGCTGTCAAGAGACAGCCACTAGAAGCTGGATTAACCCCAATATAAACATAGCAGTTTCTCTGAAACTGCTATGTTTATAAAAAAAAAAAAAAAGGGTTAACCCTAGCTGGACCTGGCACCCAGACCACTTCATTAAGCTGAAGTGGTCTGGGTGCCTAGAGTGGTCCTTTAAATAGGTCAAGATATGGAGTTTATGGAGGAGGAGGGGTTACAGTTCACAAAGGCTAGCTTATAGTCTTGTAATGTTGTATGTTGTTGCCATAGGAACCCCCTGCCCATTTCTGCAAATTTTGTCACCAACAAAAGTAACCTTTTTCACACTTGTTTATATATACCTGTGTTCTTGATATTTCAAGTTTTATTGGCTTTTTATAGGAAGCTCCTGAAGTCCACGCTGGTCCTTATGCCTCTTTTCGGGGTGCATTACGTTCTGTTCATGGCAATGCCTTATACGGAGGTTCAGGGGCTCCTCTGGCAGATACAAATGCATTACGAGATGTTCTTCAACTCCTCCCAGGTATACAACAGCAACATAACCACAGACGCGATGCATGATTGTGCACACCCCCATTCTATCTTATTGTACGGTTTCATATATCTTGGCTCATTGCTGCTGTAGTGGGCTTATGTTATTTACAATCTAATCACAGGGCAGATTATTTATAATATTCATATTCTATTGTGAAAGCATTATGTATAATATGCTTAGTATCTGCTCCTAAATACTACATAGATCACCAAAGTGCGTCCTCGTTTGCTTGTTATACCAGTGTTCTAAATGGGGTTCTAAATTGTATCGCTGACCCTTTGTTGTATGGATGAGGATTTCTGTGATTCTCAGACGCGGGAGGTGATTTATTTTGCTTTTTCAAACATATCTTTTCCTTTATCCTTCATTACGAAACCACCTACTACTCAATACATCTGAGGATAAGTTATATCTTTGTGAATAGTACTGGCAGAAAATAATTATATTTCAAGACAGTTACATACAAAAAGGGGATGGAGCGTGTACGGCGATGGAAAGCCACCACAGCTGTATCCAGTACTTAAGGATTCTTTAATCCTGCACTATAGATTAAAGTAGTCTGTCTATTTGTGCCCCGTTTCAAAGCATTGCATCACGACAAATCTAGATGCACAAGGCTTACTGCTGGAAACTTCTGCCATAATAGTCTATGTTGAGGCAGTCAATAAAAAATAACAACCACTGCTTGATCTATTCGATGGCCAGACCTGGAACTTCAGCTCCAATAGTCCCTACTTTAATCTAGCCCTGATAGGCTGTGGCACTTGGTCGTTTGGTACGAGTTCAAGGTGAAGTTGCCATTAGTTTTTTTTTAAATAATACATGAACAAAGACCAGACCTAGAGTGTTCTTTTAATTTATCTTCCTTATGTCCCAGAAGAATGGGCAGTAAAATTTAATTTTTATGCCAGCTCTAACTGCACACATATCTGCGGGGGGGAGGGGGGGAAGGGAGGGTGTGTAAGTTACTGAAGGGGTTTAAACCTGAACATTTCTATTTCCCCAGGGATTCTTTGTGGCGATTATCTACTGCTTCTGCAATGGGGAGGTGAGTGATAAAACGTATGATAAACTCAGAGCTGCTATTTTCATGTCCAATACACACACCTCCCTCTGCTGAGCTACAAGCTCAGAAATAGTATTGCATAATAGTCCTGCTACTTGCTGCCACTTCACATGTCTAACCCCATTCTTCAGGACCGGATGGTATGTATTCAATATAACACTAAACTGCAGTGAGCTGAAAGCCAAAATCGATCACAACTGGAAAAATTCTATAGCAGTCTATTTCTACTCTCCAGCACAGAATATGACTGGTGGAAGAACTGTACCAGCCGGGAGGCTGCCGAGTATTTCTGCCAGTTCACATTTGTTAGCTTGGTATGTTAGTACAGACTTATGTAACTGTGCTAGGTCTCCTGCTACTGCATTACTGTCATATAACATCTTTTTCACACCTCTGTGCTAAATTATGTAGCTATAGTTATCTAGCAGCACATAGCTATTACCCTGCGATCTAACAGAGCATGCCGCTGCTGCCTAACACCTATTGTCCAATCTATCAAAAGAACATCTCAGAAACCTTTCAATAAGCCTCACAGTTCTTGTCAGCTCTCTACAGCACATTCAGCAAAAAAAAAAAAAAAAACTGCCTAAAGAAGCATACATTTTGTTATCCTGTTCTCCTTCTAGGTACAGGCTGAAGTTCGCAAGTTCTGGTTTCGTAGGAGCTTGTCCGTGGACCTCAAACAAAAATCCCGTGTCACCAGTACAGGTGGCAGCTGTCACTACGGCGCCGTTTTATCTCACACCACGAACAGCGTCTGTCTGAGCATGGCGGCCAGAGGAAGACAGCTGTCAGCGCCAATCCATTCTACGTCCTACCTTCCAGGCTACATCACTAGCAGTCCTCCAACTGACAGCACTCCACAGCATGCCGGCATTAGTAGGGAAGGGCTTGAAACCCACACACCAACATGAGGAGCAACGTGCCAGGCTTAAACACTGCGTAAAGGACAGATGGATGGTATAAGAAGACAAACGTTGTCAGAACTCTGGAATTCAATGGAGCAGAGCACTTAAGAGGGAGCTCTTAAATACAGGACAAAAAGCATTTCTGAAATGGAAAGAAGAAAAACATTCTGTTGCATATTCTCTATAGATTCTGAACTTAAAGGGTCTTTTCAGACCCCTAAAGTACTGTAGCTTATCGAAGTACTTTAAGTGTGAAGAATGTGTTTGCTTTTTGATTTTGCATAAAGTGCTGATTGCAATACAATTGGCACTTTTATAAATGAACCTTGTTACACCCCCTGACTGTCAGACAACCGTCCTGTTACTTCCTGGTTTGGTTAGCTCAGTGGTGCTAAACTCAAGAGGCAGCAATTGCAAAGACTTCTCATTGAGCTGCATTGGAAAGTCTGTGATTGGACAGCCACAAAAAGTCTGGGCGGGGTTAAAAGGGGAGGGATTGCAAAGGTTTCATATAAGAGAACTGCAGCTTTTTGCAAGCTGTTTTAATTATAACCCCAATTAAAAAGTGCTCTTCTTCCTTCATTGGCTGAATGCGCATGCGTGGCAAGAGCCGCGCGTGCATTCAGCCAGTCTCATAGGAAAGCATTCTCAATGCTTTCCTATGGACGCTGGCGTCTTCTCACTGTGAAAATCACAGTGAGAAACGCAGAAGCGCCTCTAGCGGCTGTCAATGAAACCGTCACTAGAGGCTGGATTAACCCATAGGTAAACATAGCAGTTTCTCTGGTTAACCCTAGCTGGACCTGGCACCCAGACCACTTCATTGAGCTGAAGTGGTCTGGGTGCCTTTAGTGGTCCTTTAAGAATGATTTGATTCCTTACTTGGGGTCCACAAGACACAGTTCCCCTCTTCTCTTTACTACAGCTCAAAGAGAGCGATGAGGCCCCTGCTTAGGAGCTTTTGTTAGCTCTCCTGAGCCAAGCCAGCAGTGCAGGGTCAGCTGATCACTTTCAGCCAATGAGCAAAGCCCTGCAGAGGCAAACCCCAGGTAAAAAGCTAAGCCGTTCTAAAAGTGTTTTAATTACGTACATTGTGGGGGCAACAATAATACTATAATCACTACAGAACCTTGGAGTGGCCCTTTAATTTAAGAATGAGATGGGTAAATGTGCCTGCAGAAGTTAAGAGACAAGCAAATGTCAAAAGGACAAAGCAAATATGGAAAAAGGTGAGTGGATGAGGGAGGAGAAAATCAGGTAACACACAGCAACAACCCTAGAGTGTGCATCTATTAAAATCTAGAATTCTTTCTCTCTCCCTTTTGTAGAACTGGATAAGGGCAGTTATGGGGGATTGAAACAGTAGCAGCTACTCAGCCTTGGTTTGAAACATTTTGATCCCTGCTTGGAATTACGCTTTTGACATTTTATAAGGCCTTTGTTGGCAAAACAAAGTAAAAGTAAATCCATACACACTGTGCAAGAAGTTTTAAACTGGTAACACGACAAGAGACAACATCAAAACATGTTTTTTTAATCAGAAGCTCTGTCTATGAAATGAACAAGTTCTCACATGAGGGAGGGGAGGGGGGATAAAACTTGCTATGTACAGAAACATTTTCTAACACGCACATACACACAATATGGAGAGAGTGTCCAAGGAACAGCTGGAACTGAATAGCCCACATTGCAGGTTTCTAAGTGACTGCAGGATAAAACACTTAATGCAAAGCAATGAATGGATGTATTTTGCTGTACATGTAGAAGCACACGGATCTACTTGACCCCCACCCTCAAATCTGCGCAAGATAAGGACCAGTCCAGAGTGAATTTATGTTCTCTCAAATTAAAAACCGAAGTGTCAGGGATTGTGTCACCTCCAACAGTAAATTGAAGAGAAAAAAAAAAAAAAAGCAAACAAAATGAATCAAACAGAATTGAGTAAATTATGGCAAACCCATGATAAGATGGGCTAACTTAACTGTCCCATCGACTCTTCTTGCGCTTGGGAGGTTCTGGTATTGCAAAGCTTTCACTCTTTCCCTCTCTTTTCGATTCTCCGTCATCTCGTGGGCTCTCTCTCCTTCCCTCTCCTACTTCACGTGGGCTCCCTCTCCGTCCTTCATCTCTGGGACTCTCTCTCCGTCCTTCATCTCTGGGACTCTCTCTACGTCCTTCATCTCTGGGACTCTCTCTACGTCCTTCATCTCTGGGACTCTCTCTACGTCCTTCATCTCTGGGACTCTCTCTACGTCCTTCTCCACTGTCTCTTCTGCCACTTCCTCCTTCTCGAGAGCCTTCTCTTTTCCCCTCTCCTCCATTATAGCTCTCCCCATGCCGCCCACTGCTGGAGTGCCTATGTCCTCCATGCCTATGTGCCTCCCGGTCTCCATGCCGACCTCTACTATCACTAGACCTCTCACTTTCTTCGCGACTTCCACTTGCCCCTTCACCAGCACTATACCCACTTGTTGCAGGAAAGTTTGAGCTTCCTATGGAGGGGTAAGACATCGGGATGCTACTGAGGGTTCCACTGCTCGTAAATCCTGGCATGGTCCTAGGGGTGGGCGGTGGAGATGCTTCAGCTGGAGGTGCTAGAGGCTGTGGGTGCACATTCGGTATAGAGCTTAAGCTACCCGCACTGGTCCATGCTCCAGAATTAATTGTAGAAGTCCCAGTTTTCTGAGTGCTCAAACTGGCTGCTACAAAATGATTCTTGTACTGTGACTACAAAGGAGTAAAACAAAAAAATATATATTATTAAAATTGGGTTATAGTGTTTTTACTGCAGGGTCTGACCTCCTGTGCAATTCTATAACAAGTATACACCACTGCCCTCCCAGAAACTTGCATACAAGGGAAATGTGTTTTGTATTGCAGGGTAATGTCCTATACAGTAGAGATGCATAACTGTGCTTGTTCACAGACAGACATTGTAGAAACATAGAATGTGACAGCAGATAAGAACCATTCAGCCCATCTAGTCTGCCCAATTTTCTAAATACTTTCATTAGTCCCTAGCCTTATCTTATAGTTAGGATAGCCTTATGCCTATCCCACGCATGCTTAAACTCCTTCACTGTGTTAACCTCTACCACTTCAGCTGAATGGCTATTCCATGCATCCACTACCCTCTCAGTAAAGTAATACTTCCTGATATTATTTTTAAACCTTTGTCCCTCTAATTTAAGACAATGTCCTCTTGTTGTGGTAGTTTTTCTTCTTTTAAATATGGTCTCCTCCTTTACTGTGTTGATAGAAACATGTATTCAGGTGTCTTTCTAAAAAACCTGAACTTTTATTATTTACACATATATATGTAAATAATATATATTTCTGCTGTAAGCATGTCTGAAAAGGGGCATTCTATAATCTCTAAAACTTATATGTCCATTATTTCCATAAAATTGTACGTTTACATGGTTTCTGTTTTGGCTATCCAACAAACTCATTTTATCTCTAGTATGTGCCAACTCTGTCCCACGTTTGAAATAAATGTCAGGCCAATAGTTTCTAAATGAAAAGAACTCAATAGTGAACGGCTTTTTGTAACTTTCTTAGTAAATTATGTTGTTTTTTTAAATCAGCCTGTGATTATGAAACTACGTTGCCTTTTTAATGTTTGATGTTCATAGCAAATTGTCAGCTAACAATGCAACAGTTCCTGTATATTTTTTATTACCCATTCTTTCTTAACCCCTTAAGGACACATGACGGAAATATTTGTGTCCATAAGGGGTTAATACCACACACACACAAAAAAAAAAGAAGAACTTTTTTCCTGAGTATATCTCCCTATTTGCTAGTGTGGATGGAGCAAAATAGGGAGCAGACATGTCATCTTGCCTCGCAAAAAACAAAAACAGACCAGTGACAATAAATTATCCCCAAAGTCAGGACCCAAAATTTGGGTCACCATGCAATTTCAGTGGTTCCCCAACATACAGGGTCGTTATAGAGCCACATACTAACAGAACCCGCCCTGTAAAACTTGCCTTGACCTAATGCTTAAGCACTCTGAAGGTCTAATAATCAAGCCCTTACCTGAAACGCTGCCTTCATAGCAGACAGGCGATCACCCATTGCTCCTCCAGTAGGTTTAAATGCTTCATAGTTACTCATCACATTTCCTCCAGTAGCACGTTCCTAAGACAGAAGATATAGACGGTGGAAATTCCAGGTTTTAGCCATCATGGGTACATATCAAAGACCCATTCTCCCAAACACAGAACCTAAAAGATCTGTACTAGGAGTAAAAGTATCAAATTCCTCACCGAAGTCTCTGCACCTAGACCAGGTCTCTCTCGATAACCCAAGCCACCTCCACCAATGTTCAATTTCTTCCCCTTTCCAGCTTTGAAGCGAGATTTACGGAACCAGGAATTCTAGAGAAAATGAAGAAGTAATACCATTAAGTGCTATCTACAAAATACAAAGACCCCATAAAGTGTTCTCAGCGTATCTCTAATGGCCAGCCAACCTCTAACTACTGCAGTAATTTATTCTCTCTCTGACAAGGTTTTAATCGCTCGCCCAGTAGGTCATCAGCGACCCTATCCTTTTACCAATAGGACTAAAGTCACTATTACTCCCCAGTGTCACTATTAGCACTCTCCCTATAGGGCTACTATTGAAAGATTGTAATACGCAGCTAATGCATATATTGAGCAGTATTTAAAGTTTGTGTCTGGTGTCAGGGAGGGGGGACTGGCTTTCCCTGCAGATATCTTACACAAGCCTCTGATCATTAACGCCTGGAGTGCTGGCAGGGTAGACAGTCTCAGCACACTCCAGTGACAGATAAAGTAGGAGGGAGGGTGCGGAACAACACGCGATACTGAAAGCCTGAAGCTATCGACTCCCGGACAGTGCAGCACATTCTGCACTCGCATGGATTTCATTTAAACTCGCAAACTGCGAGGAGAGGATGCAAGCGGATATTTTGAGGCCTGAAATAGCGGTTGTGGTGCTTAAAGTGTTCCTTTAAGATAAGAATATTTCCCTTCTTGGATGAGGAGAGCCTATGACTTTGGACATATTGGATAAATTCCCTCCCAACCTTAAAAGGTAGGAATTCCCAAAATACAACACTTCCGTACACCTATACCTCTCAATCCCCTGCTCTAGGATAGTCTTCTCCTACAGTTCTGTTTCTGACCCTCATAGCGCAGACAGCAATAAGACTGCTTTTTTTATAAGCCTGAAGTTAAGAATGTGTTTCCCATTTATAATTGTAAAGTTGCAGAATATGTTGGAGCTATGTAAATGATAATAATAATAATAATAATAATAATAAGAGGGACTCTATGGGCACCAAAACCACTTCATCCCATTGAAGTGGTCTGAGTGTACTGTCCCTTTAAGACTATAATATAAAACATTGCAAGGTTAACACAGCCACTCAAGACACTTCAACGATTCACATGAAATTTAACTCCGTGAAACGTGCACACGCTTTGCACGAGGACATCCAGTGTCTTGAAAATCCCCATAGAAAAGCATTAAGGTTGCCCGATTGCACACATTGGAGGAGGAGGAGACTGAGACAGGACTTTGTTTTTAACCACTGCATGACTGGAGAGGGGGGATGGGTCATGAATGTACCGTGGTGTGAATCCCATTCTGTATGGTTGGACGTGAGCTCCAGGTTTATCCTCTCTGAGCACTCTCAGAGGAACCTTTGGTAACTGCTAAATTAAGTGTCAGGGCGCACCTTTGGCCAGGCCACCCTTGTATCCCGAAATCACCATATGCTCTTAATGAGTGACCCTCCTTATTCTTCCAACTTCTCCAGTCTGTAATATAAACAATTTGTAATCGTCAAACCATAACTACTCTTAAAATGTATACCTGCATGGCCAAATCCATCAGCTCCTTGGACACATACTGGTTAGCGCCTTCGAGGTTCCTCACTAAGTCACCAGCAAAATTGCTGTCCTTTGGAGTTAAAAGTGTGTAGGCAACACCTTTCTCACCCGCTCTTCCTGTACGACCAATACGGTGAGTGTGCGTGTCAATATCCCGTGCCACGTCATAGTTAACCACAGTCTTGATTGATGGAATGTCCAGACCACGGGCTGTTGGAGGAGGGAGAGGGATTATAACCACACACTTGATGTGAGCAGGTGTGGTCAGATCTAGTGCAAATCTACCAAGTGGAAAATGACATCAGTAGGTAATAAAATTAAATGTTCTGTAAATCATAATGATGCACCAGAAATAGAGCTCTGATAACTATCGACAGCAAGATAGTTTAATGGATTAAGCTCCAGGACCTACAAACAGCAAAAGAGATTCCTAGGGAAAACGGACCTTTCATTCTTCCGATATGGATAAATGGAGAATCATTAAAGGGATGCTGTATGCACCATAACCATTTCATCTCACTGAATTAGTTTCAGTGCTTGAATTCCTCTGACACGGTCTCGCCATTCAGTGCTAAACCATTTTCAAGCACTTTAGCACTGAATCAGGGGCCCTGGCCATCCACAACCTGGCCCTCGCTTTAGATAGGACTAGGGCAGAGATTACACACTTCCTTCTAACCAATTCATAAAAACAATGGGATGTGTGATAGGCTGAAAGCGGTCACATTAAACTCTGAGCCAATCAGAGCCACCCACTGCTGCTCTGGCTAATGATCCTTCAAGCAGCAAAGAGGGGATGGGCTGCTAGGGACTCTAGTTTACCATTAAAACATTAAAAACAGTTTTAACTCGGAACAGAAAGACGGCACCAGGGAATTCCAGACACAATAAGCACTTCAATGAGATGAAGCAGTTACAGTGCCTACAGTATCCTTTAAAGTTGGGCAACAACAATCTACAGACGCCAGGATGTAACAGAAATTTAATGAGTAATAAATGTACATTTCTTGATAAATAATTACGTTTTCTTTCACATATCTACAAGCATGATAGATCCCTTTCTTCATTCAAAGAGAACATTTTGCATTTTTACAATGTTGGAGTATACCTACCTGCTACGTCAGTAGCTACCAGTATAGGGATGTTTTTTTTCTTGTAGTCCGTGATAACTTTGTTTCGCTCGCTCTGGTCCATATCTCCATGAAGAAGGCCAAGTTGGTGGTCCTCCACTTTTAAATTAGCAGCAAGTTCCTCTGCATTGGCTTTTTTCGTGACAAAGAGAAGGACACTTCCAGTAGAGGTGAACTCAACCAGCCTACGTGTAAGCCAAGCCCACTTATCGGGTCCTGCTGGCAATATCTCCACCACTTGAGTGATATCTTCATTGGCCTGGATATTTGTGTGAAAGAGAAGCAAAGAGTAAGTGTGGCTAGTGGAAAATGGCCCAAAGAGATCAAGCTTGCTTGGTAAGAACATTAAGTTTGTCACAGAACAGTTTTAGAGCCTAAGACATATAGAGATAGTATTAATTGATCAGTGTCACATAAACAAGATTTATCATATATCAGGCATGAACAGTTAAAGGACCACTATAGGCACCCAGACCACTTCAGCTCAGTGAAGTGATCTGGGTGCCAGGTCCATCTAGGATTAACCCTGCCTGCTGTAAACATAGCAGTTTCAAAGAAACTGCTATGTTTACATATGGGTTAATCCATCCTCTAGTGGCTGTCTCACTGACAGTGGCTAGAGGCGCTTCCGCGCTTCTCACTGTGATTTTCACAGTGAGAAGATGCCAGCGTTCATAGGAAAGCATTGAGAATACTTTCCCAAGGACTGACTGACTGAACGTGCGGCTATTGCCGCGCATGCGGCGGAAGAGGGAGGAGAGTCCCCAGCGCTGGAGAAAGGTAAGTGATTTAACCCCTTCCTCTCACTTCAGCCCGGCGGGAGGGGGGCCACGACGGTGAGGGGGACCTATTAATACTATAGTGCCAGGAAAACGAGTTTATTTTCCTGGCACTATAGTGGTCCTTTAAAGATCAGACTAGGAATAGAATAAAAAAAATAAAAAAAACAGAAGGACCTAAATTTGTGGTATCTATAAATTTCATTCTGCGACCAAAAAAATAAAAAAATAAAAAGAAGTTGTGCAAATAGGAAACAGTAAAGTGAGAGGATAAGATGAGGGAAAAAAATAAAACAAGTAGGGGATGTGAATAAAATTAAACGGTTACCTCCCCAATATCTCCTTGAACGACACGGATCGGATCTATCAGAATATCTCTGGCCAGCTTCTCAATCTTCTTGCGGAAGGTGGCACTGAATAGGAGAGCTGTACAGGAGAAACAATAGGTAAGAATCTTAACAAGCGAAGTTCGGTTATATCTCCCAAATTTTGGGAAGAAATAAAAGGTTTATCATGAAAGTAAATCTGTTCAAAGCTTCAACTTACTCTGTCGATCAGGCCGTACATGGCTAGCTACAGATCGAACCTGGTATTCTGCAGAAGAGAAAAAAAAAAAAATGTGTGAGATTTGTAATGCGAAATTTGATAAAACACAGAATGTTACAAGCTCCAGTAAGTAGATTAATTCTGATTGAACCCAGCTTAATGTGGTGACATTGCTGTTAACCCTTTCCTGAACACTTTAGGTTTAGTAGAGTGGACGAACCTTTAATGTCATATCTTGGTTTGGTATATTAATAAAATATTAATAAGTGCATAGAATTATTACCAACATGTACAGTAAATGGGCAGTCATTGAACGGTGTAAGACCATCTTATTTAAGATAGAGCCTAAACTGGCAAATATTGCCCCCACCAAAGCTGTCAAGGTAGCCAAGGGTCACCTTTTTGGGGACAGTTTTATTAATGACTAAGGGAACTCTGTGGCAGCCTTCACGGCTCTGGATTAGGCCCAGTGCTCTTAGTGGTGGGCATTCCACAACCATGTCTCTACTAGTGCCGGCAGACCTGGAGCAGTCTGGCCAGCCGCAGTTTTACAGACTTGACACGTTCAGGCCAACTACATTTGTTATCTGAAATATTGCCCATGAAGCTCATCTGTTTACATTTGAGAACAGGGTAATGCACAAGACATTCAATAATTGCACTGAGGTTTCTGCTCTAGTGTAGGAACAATTCTTTACACAGACTCAGGAAGGTGACAGTTTCCCACCCAACATCTGCCCCTAGAAAGCAACTTACCAAAGCCCATGTCAAACATGCGATCGGCTTCGTCAAACACCAGGTAAGTGACCCGCTGGAGATTTGTTGCCTTCTTCTTCACATGGTCAATGAGACGCCCCTGCAGAAGCAGAAAGATGATCAAATAAAAACTGGCAAAAAAAATATCAATGCACATTTACATGATGTTAAAGCGGCACTGTCATGCCGTACTTACCTTTCCTCAATCTCTTCCTCTTCTCCCCCCTCTCTCAGGATCTGTTCTTTTTTCCTGTCTTCTTTTGTGGTCTTTAAAATCATAAGACAAAGTAGGGAGGATTCCTCCGCTTGACCAGCTCTGACCAGCGGAGGAGCAAAGTGTGCTTCATTTCCGCTGGTCAGAGCAATTTTCCCATAATTCTCACCTTTCCTCTGTGTTCCCGCGATGCTTCCTGTCATTTTAGACGAAACTGCCAAATTGCATTCTAACTGAATGAGAACAGTATGTTTGTTTCTTTTAGAACTCAATTCGGTACTTTGTTCGGATCGATCACCGATCCTATTCGTGCTGTGGCTGCATCTTGCAGCCACTTAGTAGATAGCTCCCTGATACCGTGGGAATTAGGGAGTTATCTACTAAAAGGCTGACCGACCTAAATTGGTCTTTCAGCCACATTTACTAATACTAAGTAAAAATTACTTAGTATTAGTAAATTCAGCCCCTACTCGCTATACTGCGAGTAGGGGCATGTCTAGTAAAAAAAAAACAAAAAAAAAACAAACAACAAAAACAAAACAAAACACTATTGGCCCCCACCCCTAAACGACAGGTGGGGGCCCTAAAGTAAAATAAGGGGGGAGACCTATTGTCCCCCCACCAGCCCCCACCCCTGCGCGGTGGGTGGGGGTCATAATGATAATGGGGGGAGGTCCTCCCTCCACCCGCCACCTGGAGGGGGGGGGGCCCGGAGGAGGGGGGGGAGCACAGTGGTTTCCCCAACTCATTATCATCATGGCCCCCACCCGCCACCCAAGGGTGGGGGGTAGGAGGGGACACACAATAGGTCTCCCCCCTTATTTTACTTTAGGACCGAGTAGGGGCATTGGTGAGATTTTAATCTCCCTTGTGCTATTATGGGGGTCATATTGACCCCCGTAGAGTGAAGGGGGACTGGGGGGCTTATGAAGTGGTGGGGAGCACTGCTCCCTGCCGCTTCTATCTTTACATATTACAAGGAAGGAGCTGCGTGCCGGTAGCTTCCTCCTTGTAATAAACTGAACGAACAGACTAACACTGATACACAGTGTTAGTTTGTTCGTCTGACATTTCTATTCATTTGTCTGTCTGATGAATGAATGAATAGATGAAATTCCCGTTCCCATGTCCAGGTGTTTCACTGGGCATGTGCAGGAATCTCAGTGCTATCTAGTGTGGGCAGATGACGTCCCACAGGGACTTCATCTAGCCACACAAAGATGGCGGCGCCCTGAATAAAGATCAGGGCAGAAAAGAATGATTAAAAAAAATAGGTAACGTGGGGGGCTTAGGGGCATTTGGGGGTGACTAGGGGGTCAATTGGAGATAGTGGAGGCGAAAGGGGGGTTTAAAAAAAAAAACAAAAAAAAAAAAAAAAAAACAGGATTCGGCATGACAGTGCTGCTTTAAACCACCCCTTACTCAATGCCCATTTACATGATGTTAAGCCACCCCTTACTCAATGCCCATTAGACAGCAGATTGAAGTTTGGATGTGTATATACTCACCGGTGTGCAGACTACAATCTCCGTTCCTTCCTGCAGAGCCTTTGCCTGCTCCCACATGCTGCCACCGCCATACACCGCAACAGAGCGCAAGTTATATGCCTTCCCAAACCGTTTGCATTCGTTGTGGATCTAAAACACATTATGAAGGCCAAAACAAGTTACACAGAGCAGATAGAAGCCAACTGGCTCATCTAACAAATAAACATTCTCGATCTGAAAACAAAGGGTTCATGGTCTTGTTTTCCTACTCATGGCAGCGATGTGACTACACTAAGCAACCTTCAACTCCTTTACAAAATTAGTCTAAATCACCTCTGCTGGAAAATGATTCAATGCATTCATTAATATTTTATAAATGTCAAACTTTGCCCGACCCCCACTAAGACAAAGAAAAATAATAATAATATGCATTCAATTAATTTCACTCATGCTTAAACCGTGCATACACTTTTTTTATGTGGAAAAGCAATGAGAGGCACAGGATGGTCTGACATCGCAGCCAGTTCCTGTTTTAAAGGACCACTATAGTGCCAGGAAAACATACTTGTTTTCCTGGCACTATAGTGCCCTGAGGGTGCCCCCACCCACCGGGCTGGATGGAGAGGAAGGGGTTAAACTTCCCTCTTTCTCCAGCGACGTGCGGGGAACTATCCTCCTCCTCTCTGCCTCCTCTCCTCCTCTTTGGCTGAATGCGCATGCGCGGCACGAGCCGCGCGCGCAGCCAGTCCATAGGAAAGCGTCTTCTCACTGCGGAAGCCCTCTAGTGGCTGTCAATGAGACAGCCACTAGAGGCTGGATTAACCCTATTATAAACATAGCAGTTTCTCTGAAACTGCTATGTTTACAGAAAAAAGGGTTAATCCTATCTGGACCTGGCACCCAGACCACTTCATTAAGCTGAAGTGGTCTGAGTGCCTATAGTGGTCCTTTAAGTATCAGTGCAGGAGAATAAGACCCTTTGGAAAGCATTTAATGCTTCGAGAATGCCATGTATTCTGTGATCAATATATGTACAAGGCAGAGATATAGTAATGAACTCTGTGCCAATGACATATTTCTATACACATACATGCACTAAACCATTCTTGTCCAGAATTGCTCCCTCTCTCATTACAGACATTTGCAGCACTTTACAGGAGAAAGTCATCTCTGGTTGGATTTTGCACATTGTTTTGGAAGAAGTATAATAAGATAAGCATGCAGTTATACCTGTTGACACAGCTCACGTGTGGGACATACAATGACGGCAATCGGTCCATCACCAGGCTGCAGTTCCTTTTGGTCCATAATGTGTACCAGCATCGGCCAGATATAAGCTGCTGTTTTACCACTTCCAGTTTTTGCAATGCCAATCATGTCACGTCCACTCAATGCCACGGGAATTCCCTATAAAATGTGAAAAAAATTAAAACAAACAAGGCAATGGAAAATATAGCAAAAAAATAAATAAATAAAAGTGCAGGAAAAAAAGAAAAAGCCTTACTCACCTGACACTGGATGGGGGTCGGTTGAGTGTACTCTGACTTCCGAATTTGATGCATCAATTGTTCATCAAATCCAAAGTGAGCAAAGCTGCTGGCAGTACGTGGTGGAGCTGCCCCAGAGACCTGTAGAGAGTTTATATTACAATGAGGCACAAGGGTACTTTGCATTTTCTGATGGCATTTCTCTGTAAACAAGTCAATTTAGCTTGTAAACTTGATCACCCAAATCAACTCAGCATCTCCCACCCCGGTAACAGGTCAGACTCTTTACTTACCCGCAGATTCAGTTTGTGGCGCAGTTCCACGATCTGCTGTGGAGTCTGGGAGGTGATTTCCTCGTGTTCCTCATAAAAGTTCTTCTCAAAAGGAGGATACTCGATCTGTGTAAGAAACAGAAGATTCAGCACATAACATAATAAAACCTACATGGGCACAGTAGATGCCCCTTACAGTTCCACTTTATAACTTGCTCTCACCAAGGTGTGGTCAATTGGAGGCAGAGGGTCAATAACACGCTTGGTTGTAGGAGCAATGGGATTGCCATCACTATCGTATTCAAGATTGTCTTCCTCCTCTTCTGGGATAAGTCCAGCTGTCGGATTCTCGGCCATGTATCTGAAATAGGCTTCCTGCGGAGGAACACATGAAGGATTGTGATGGGACACGGGATGCAGTACAAGCAGTAAAACCCAGCGTTATACAAACCACACACCAAATTAAGTTTCTACCCTAGCAACATTTCAAAGCATGAATAATGAAAGGGTTAAATGATAATGAAGCCCTTTGATTTCAAGCACAACCATAATAAAATTCAAAATGCATACCAAGTAATCTTATCCTGGGTGTTTAGGATCCCCTTTCACCTGTTAGTTATTTAAACCCAAACGGTGCTGCTTAACAATGAAAAATAACATGAAAGGAAAAAAAATAAATAAAAAGTAATATTCACTCACCCTCTATCCAAACACTTTACAGAGAACACACAGCAGAAACAGGGGGTGCTAGTGCTCCCCCCATCTTTTTTAATCCATTCACTAAAAACTCAAACACATATACTGCATCCTCCTTCTGATCATAAAGCCCACAGCATGGAACCTCCTCCAGTGCCCATGGCAGCAACCAGGAAGGTGGCTAGTTCTCAACCAATTAGCATTCTCCCATAGAGCTCTGTCTGAGAATTTAGGAGCAGGCACATTTTATATTACAGATGGGTGCAAGCTCCGTAATTTCTCAAATAAATTGAACAAGAAAGGCTTGAGAATTCACAAACACCAAGGTGCTGCTCATTCAGTTGAAAAAAAGATGTATAAGAAGTGATCGTGAAAGTGAATGAAACCACGTGAAAATGTTTTGGATTCTTGCAATTTGTTTTCCAGTTTCCTTCTATATGTATGCGAAGCAGCAACAAGGTATGTACAAAAATGAAGAAAAATGAAAGTAATAGGCTCCCACTAGGTGGCGCCTTGTACAGGTCTTATACCAAAATGGTGAGCTAATCACCAGCTTGCACAGACTACAGAGTGGGGCTTTAGAAACAGTGTGGTCCATGTGTGACTCATAGAGAAATATTCTGTTTAAGGATAAAGACAGAAACAAAACCTACCTGATCATCTTCTTCCTCAATGTCGTCTCGAATACCCCTGCAAGAAAAAGAGGAGAAAAAAAAACTTCCCTGCACGCAGTTCGGAAACCCAGCCATTTCATGTGATAACGACAGCCTGTTTTTTGTGCCAGAGTGTCAAGCTATAGACATTTTAGAACCAGTCTTCTGCACTCCCTCCACATACCCGGTGCTTAGCTGGACCTGAGGTTGTCTGTGCCTCGGACAATATTAGAAAAAAAAAAAACAAGATGGGCAGTATGCCAGTGTCTATAGCTTGATAAAGACCTCAGTTGAGGTCGAAACGTTTCAGTATTCTCCAATAAACCTGCCTGATTTGCACACCTTGACGGCCTGGACAATCTTGGTTTTTTGCTATAGACATTGGCATGCTGCCCAGGTGGTAGCTTTGGAGTCTGAGTAATCTACACAAATTATACGCAATAACTATTTAATGGAAAAAATGGCACCGTAAGCACAGCAAGGTCAGCAGAGCATCGCTAGATGTAGATGACAACTACATTTCCCAGATAAGCCAAAGATTCTGTTTCCAGCAAAAAAGGATTTTGGGTAGAGACATGCATATACACTGGACCCTCATCCAAAATTTTTAGATGTAATAAAATCACAGCAAACAGTAGGAGTGGAAAAACAGATTTGCAAACTTGACTGGCATATGACCATCTGTTGACCTTAATATATGCAAAACTTGAAAATGCATCTTAAAAATAAAAACTTTTTTTATTTTATTTTTTTAGTTAGAC
>OW240917.1:243536402-243654511 GCA_933207985.1 Pelobates cultripes
GGGACACCCAGCTAGCCGCCCCCTCCGCCCTGTGTGTTCCTCCCGGGGCCGCCCCCCCTCTCCCGGTCAGTGAATGCTCAGTAGCCGCCCTCCATCCCGGTGATGCTCTCCCCTCCCCCTCACACCCACGGTCTCACCGTCTCTCCGTCCCCGCGGTGTCTCTCTCCGAGCGGCGATCCCGAGCTCAGCGCCGAGCTACCACGTCATCAGCCAGCGCGCGCGTCGCTCTGTACCAACGTCACGGGAGGCTGCCTCTGGTCACGTGATTCTCCCCGCCTCGCTACTGCCAGTGTCACGTGACCGTGCCCTCGCTCTAACAACAACAGCAGCAGCAGCAGCAGCAGCAGCAGCAATACTAGTGACCGTCCCTCACACAGAGCACAGTGACTGCCGGCTCTATAGGCTATCCAGGAAGTAATTCAGCCAATCATGAGCATCACAGCTCTGGGCCACACTTTATTTAATGTACATTCTGCTCTGTGTATATTTTATAATAATTTATATTGTGTGCCATACTAATTCATTTAATCCCATTGGTGGTGGACGCGTGCGCACATGTTGCTGTCCCAAGTTTGTTCCCTGGCATCCCCTCTAGCATGTAAGCTCATTGAGCAGGGCCCTCCACCCCTCCGTTACTGTGTGTCCAACTTGTCTGGTTACAACTACATGTCCGTTCGTTCACCCATTGTACAGCGCTACGGAATTTGCTGGCGCTATATAAATAATAAAATAATAATAATAATCCCCAGGCAGCACAACCCAAGCATATCATTAGACACGCTTGTACTTCAACAGCAAACTCTGCATGGTCTTCTAAGTTAGAGGCTGGCCTTAGAGGCTTACACTCAGCCTGGCGTGCTTGACACCCGGCCGATACATCCCTTCAGTGGACGTTCCCACCCATTATGGACATCACCAACGACGCAAGTTGCAGTGCTGGCAATACCACGCCCGAACTGTCCCAAATCACATACCTCCCAATATTGCGAGGTATGATCTCACTTTCTATAACGCCGTTGAGATTATTCAATATACAGTACTTTTTGAGAGTAGAAAGAAAAGGCTGGGATTTGTAGTTCGAAACCATATATATACATATTTTTTCCACCGTAACAAAGATTGATTTAAGAAAAAAAAAAAAGGTATCACTTCTCCTGTACTACCCAAGAGCATTAGTCAATTATACATGTCTAGGAAACAAAATGGTTGGTCAGGCAAATCTAACAACTAATCTCTTCAGTTAGTAACCAAAAGGATTGAAAAAGCAAATCTGTAACTGAATAACTGCTATTAAAATAGGGATTGCAGCTCTGGCATAATACTGAGACAATCGCCAATCGTCCCATATCATAGCACTACATACCTTCTAACGTGAGGCGGCAGCAATTCAGAAAGCTGGGGTCATGTCTGATGCAAGGGTCTCTTCAATGCTGATTAACTGACTGTGTTTAATTTTACATGTTCAAAAGAAGCAATAACATAGGGATATAACTAGTGAGCTAGAATCGGGTCTGACAAGTCTGGCCTGCTGGAAGCTGTGAGACAATCACAGGGTTATTGGATAAACATCAGATTTTGTCAGAATAGGCAAAATTTAGGGAATATGACCAAATTCCGTCTGCATTGGTAATTCCCATATTTACTAAAACCAGAGGGCATATAAAAAAAATTTAAGAGCCTCAATGGCACGTGTTAAATATTTGGCGGCTGGCCAGTGCTTGCTAGTCAGCTGCCACATTACAAATGTAAAATAAATAAATAACAGTTTATGGGAGTCAGTATAATCCCCATATTACTGGAGGTGGTTTCCCATTTGCTAGAAAAGTCCCCATTGCATGTAGGTGGGGCCTATGAAACCTGTACCCCCACCAGTGGGCATCAGGTGGGGGCTACCTTAAATATTAATGGGGGAAAACCTAGTGTCCCCCACAGCCCTTAACCACGAGCAACTGCTGTGGGTCCCATGATCATCCCCGGCCTCTACCCATGAGCGACGTAATACTTCTCCCGAGACTTGACTGTCAGAGTACTCTGATTGGCTGAGAGTTCTTGGTCATATTGCAACGCGTGGGAAATAGTTGTCGTAGCATGGGAAAGCCTACATAACAGCTTACCCTGCTATCAGAGCTCATTCTGTGTCAAGCAATCCATGGGTAAAGATTATTTTTTATTACGTGCGTTTTTGATTATCTTTTTTTGCAATAGGGGTTTTATTTTTTTACATTAGTGGCGTCTGGGATTATGGATTTTAATTTTGCCTTTTTGGGGGGCTGAAGCTAAGAATTAGAAGAAAGAAAACTGATAGTAGGCATATATATTTATTATTAGGATCTATAGCTCCTAATAACTGTCAGTGTGTTTCTTTACTGCGTTTTATACTGTCAGAAGATACTACACCATATTGTGTTCGATCTTTTTCTCTCCTCATATCCACTTACCATCACCTGGATTTGAGACTATCCACATGGCGAAAAATACAGTTCAGTATAGTAGAGACTCTGGTTTGAGTTGTTTTAGCTGCCTACCTATTCTCTCATTAGCGCTAGAAATCCTTTATTTGTTTTAAAGTGCTTTAGTGTCTGCCACTCATCACTGTGTCATTCTTTAAGCTAGAAGCTTATAAACATCAATGTGATGAAAATAAGCTTGCCACTGGCCTTTGGAGGGGCCTGTTTGCCAGCCTCCTACCCTGTGACTATGGCCCCTGTGTTAAACCCTGGTTGAAAACACTGTTTGTGCCTTTTGGACTTATAACAGAAACACTTCGAACTCCCAAACAACCGCACGAACCAGAGACCACCCTGGAGCTTGTTAACACCTATTAACAACTTGGAACGTTTCTCACCGCAGTGTTCTAATTGTTCGTCTGGGTGGCTGCATTTCCTATGAACAACCACGAGTTGCCGGCCATCTTGTTCGCATGAACGCAGGTAGCGGTGTTTGGGCATGAATTTCATGGAACTAAAATTGGACACAGAAACTCCCGAACAAAGCTGGACTTCCATCATCGCCTGCGTTCGTTTCTATACAACTTAGAAAGCACCGTTTGGTGAAATCATTCGCCTGGATGAGGGTAACAAGCTCCAGGGTAAGACTGCTGACTCTGTTCGGTAGTTTGTTCACTTTCAAACTACCGAACTAGACCAACCACAAACCCTGATTCTCTGGAACGGTTTTCGGCACGGGACCATACCTGCGTTCGGTCAAAATGTGACTTCCATAGAATTCCTCAACCCCTGAACTGATCTGGGTGATATTTGGATATGTTTGTCACCCAGATCAGGGCTATCAGGGGATGTAACATTTGTGGGGATTTTAGAAATGTTTTTGCTACCTGGAGATAATCGGGTTAATACAGTATCTGACTCAATTACCTCCCAGGTCGAGAGAGGGATTGTGTGATGTGTGTGGGAGTGTCGTGCCTTGTAAGCTTATTGTTATTGGTCTGTGACATTGCAAATCAGTCTACCATGAGGTCCATATGGGCGTACCCCTTGCATGGGGATTGTCATATAAGGCCAAGTGTGGCTCCCATTAAACTGAGATTTGGAATATCACAATACTCCCCTAAGTAATCACTAGCTATTATAAAAGCTGTTCCTGCTACGCTCTCTGGACTAGGAGAGGTCTACCCACTGGAAGCTGGATCCTGGTCTTGGGTCCAGGGTGGGTGGTGGACAGCGAGACCCCAACCAAGCTGCAGCGGTTCACGATGTTTGTGGTGTTCCAGCAGAGTGCTTATTGTGCTCGCAAGTCCTAGGAAGCAGCGATTGACGGAGGTACCAGGTCGGGGTGCCAGGCGGTCCGTCACAATCCCAGACCATACATCTCTACCAAAATAGTCACAAAATGCGTAAGGCATCTGTTGGTCTCCACGGTTATCCTTCCCATGTCTGATTTTATATGAAGTTTTTGATGGATCTCTGGTGTTACAGACCTTTGGAGAGAATGAATGCCAGCCTCTTGGGTACCTACAAAAGGGCTATTGTCTTTGTGGGGAGGGATAGGAGGCCTCGGACACTTACTTTGCTTTCCTGCTGGACCTGAGGATCACCTGGACTCGTTTTATACATCAAGCACCTGAACGGGAAATACCCTAAAACACTCTTCTGTTCGGGACTATGCCGGTCCAGTAAATCTTAAGGTTGGTATCAATCGGACCCCCAACCTCCAAATAGAGAGGTCAGGGAGGCATCAGAGGCTTGAGAGAGGTTCCCTCCCAGACGTCCAAGAACACATCTTTGGAGACCAGGACAATGCCGCCACATGACTGGAACGCCTCACCGCACTGGAAAATTGCCAAGTCCCAGTAAAACTTTAACATGCTGTAATTCCGGCTCAGATTCTCCAACCAGGGCACCATTTAAACAGCATGGGTGCTCAGTGACAAGCTTTCCAGAGATATATATTGTGTGGTGGCACAGTCCAGGAAAAGGGTGTGTGTAAAATTTCCTATTATGTGTGACAGGAATTTTTTTTTTCTTCTTAACTGCCTAAAACTGTTTAAAGAAGAAGAAAAAATATGCAGAACTGTGCCAATAAGCTCCTAAAATCTCTTTAAGCTGTTGTGATGATGATACTTGAAGTGTCCCTTTAACTACTCACTAAAAACACACCCTCTTTTCAGAAATGTTTTACCTCTTTACAACCCACTACAGAAATTCCTAAGTCTGACTAATCTCTGTTTCTAGTATCTACTAATTATTCCATTTCCAGTTATTTAAATTTCACACAATCTGACCACTTTCCACATAGTCCCTCAAAAGTCACAAATAAAATCTTCTTCTTAAAAAACACGTTACTTTATTATCTCCAAATCAATTATTAACTCTCAATCAACGGGATATAATAGTCTCATACAAGATTCACTGAAAGAAACACAAACTCAGAAATATTTGAGCATTTTTATTTCAATATTTTTTTGCCAGTTAAAAATCAGAAGGGTGGAAGTACTAGCTGCCAAACATCCCGGGAGGCAATAAGACTCTCTCCAGGTATCAGAAAGGGGGAAAGTGTATGCAGCCAACCACAATCTGCTTATTCAACATGATAGCTTTCACATCTCAAACATTAACAGAAAGCAGCAACCGGATGCCAGGTTCCTGAGTATGCCATCACAGTCCAGCTTTCCTTTATTGCTTAGCATTCATGTTTTATAATTTGTGTGCAAATTAGTGATTTGAACAGAGAATTATTTTTTTAAATAGCCATTATGGAGTCAGGATCCATTAGAACCATTTGAGACTGCATTTAGGATACAGTAGTAAGAGGACTAGTAAATTATAACTAATCTTGAATTCCTTCTCTATTTAAATGGCCTATTTAAAAAGACATTTCTTTTTAAAAGTGTTCTAAGAGCTTTTTATTGAACCATGGCAGCATGGATTTATAAATTAGCTCCTCCATTCACAGCAGAAAGGACGGGATGTAAAACTTTGAAATTAGAAAATTTCCATACTCACTTGAATACATACTATTATATAGCACTATATTGCAGTACAGTATGATCGAGGAACCTAATAACTGGAAGTCTAGAGGACAAGAATCCTTAATTAAAGGGGCACTATAGACACCCAGACCATTTCACCTCAATGCACCCTCCCCCTTAACCCTGAAAGCGCGGCAAAACGGAAATATTTTAATTGCAGGGATTAAATTACTCCAGTTGCTGTCACTCAGACAGCCACTAGAGGTGCTTCTGACAGAATACAAGAGTAAAACTCTGCTATTTCAATCAGATGGTCTGAGCATGGCATTTTGCTGTGCATTTACGAAATGCTTTCTTATGGGAAAAGCTTTGACTTGTCTGAGATCATCAATGATTTCAGCCAAGGAGGCATGAGAGCAGTGCGCAAGCAGACTACCCTTTTTTACTCCCCACAGGTGGGGCCGAAGACCTCAGAGAAAGCACTATAGTGTTAAGAATACACATTTGTATTCCTAACACTATTATGTCCCGTTAAATAGGAAATTTAATTAAATTTGAGCAGCAGGGCAAGCAATACAAATTATCTAGTGGCAAATACAGTAATGCAACGTGTTCCTCCTGTACTGAAAATGATCGCAATAACACGTGTGAAAAGTTAGCTATGCAAAATTTCCTTACAGCATCCTTGTGATTTTATTATATATTTATCCTCAGCTGTGTATTCACTAAACACCAGAATATACTGTACACCACGAGAGTTATTCACTTAAGTATGATTTCATAGGAATTCAAAGTGATATTTTTACATTTAGCCAAACTGGAAAAGTTAACCAAGCCAGCAATGTTTTCAGTTTAGATATGTTAACTTAATATTGCTTTTATAATTAGTGTAGGTGTTCTAGGCCCCTACAGACACATCTGATTTATACACTGTAATAATAAATATTCCCGAGCTTGAAAAGGGTTCAGGTGATATTAAGATATATATAATCTGTTATCTGTACTATAGATCCTTGCTGCCATGCTCAAATACTGTAGATATTCTTTATTGAAAATATTTCCTTAAAATAATATTTAACAGTTTTATTCCAAGACTGCATTTCTCAAGAGTCACTTGCAAATTGCAAGAAACTATACTGTGAGCGAAAAAAATAAGTAAATACATCTTAAGTTTGTTGTTGAACCTTGAAAAACTGTTTAAACAGCCACTAAAGACACATTATTAAGTTTAGAAAAAAAACTAAAAAACTTGACAAAGAATTTCTCTGCTAACATAAGTTTCAGCTGAGAGATTGCTAGGTGTGTTTATTTTTCCTTTGACTGCTCATTTGATCTTATTGTATATACCAGCCATGGGCACCCTTCGGCACTCCAGATGTTTTGGACTACACCTCCCATGATGCTTTGCCAGCATTATGGGGGATGTAGTCCACAACATCTGGAGTGCCAAAGGTTGCCTATCCCTGGACTATATACACATTATAGGAGAGACAGATGGCTTCTAAAAGAAGCCCTCTTATTTAAAAAAAACTAAACAAATCTCAATTATGGAATAGGAAAGGCATAGACCAGGCTTCCCCAAACTCCGGCCCCCCCAGATGTTGCTGAACTACAACTCCCATGATTCTATGAATTGTGTAGATAGGCTGAGAATCTTGGGAGTTGTAGTTCAGTAACAACTGGAGGGCGGAGTTTGGGGAAGCCTGGCATAGACATACATTTATTTATAATTTAGTCATCATTGTGGTAATCACCTTGCCAATGACAAATGCAATCAACTGAAATATCTTTTTTTAATTTATATTAGTTGATAGCGATTGAGCCAGGCAAATTATTTTATTAAATTTGTTTACCTATGTGCTAAACATGCCATCTGGTTTGTTTGTTTTTGTGCACAATAGGTCCACTCTAGGCATTTAGAAAAGTCAGAAAACAGCTTTTTTTGTTGTTGTAAGTACACATGGCTTTTTTTAAAATTCCAACAAGCGTTTTAAAAATGTATTTCTCTCTATATAATATAAACAACGTTGCAACTCTTTAAAACTCTGACGCAGATTTAAACATGTGGCATGACTGACAGTGTTTCACAGCAATCTGAAACTTTTGACAAACTCTCAATAACTTATCTTTTTATATAATTAAATATGTATATATTTAGGTATCTAAAATTTCAAACAGGTGAACGTGCTATTTAACTGCAAAACAAAAAACCTTTAAAACCTTCATTTTTTGGAAAGAAAAAAAACAAACCTCAAAATGGTCTGATCATTTAAGTCCAGGAGCAATTACAACTCCCCATATTTTGCTGTGAGGTGCAGTACAAAAAAAATCTACAAAACCGAAACAGCCAACCCCAGCTGTAAATACATTAATACTTTGCATTATCCATAGAAGAATTTAGAAGGGCATAAAACCTCCCAAATATCTATATATTCTGACAAAAATTTTCAGCCTAATGAGGGAGGAGGGTTAATGCTGTTAAATGGAGCAGATTTACATACTGTATGACAATTATTAGAAACTTTCCATTCTGAAAGTTGCTATATAATTATATTTCCTGAAATCTTTAAAACGAACAAACTTCTCCTTCCAAGGTTCCAAGCCAGCATTTCCAGATAATGTACCAGAGAGAGAAGATGTTCAGCGCTGATGACACTAGCTCACCAAAAACACGCATCTTCTGAACCCTCGCACAGCCACAGGCTTAGTGAGAGCTGTACTACGAAATGACAGAAGGGTAACGAATAGGTATTCACTGGAGACGACGTGGCAGTTAATTGTATATGTTTCTGTGTATTCAGCAGCAGTCTTCCGATGCCAATTTTATTCGCCTTGATTTCTAGCCCAATTAAACAGATCGGAACGAATTACATGGCCTTCACTTTGATCTGCTTCATCTTCATCTGCTTTTTCTCCATTTTCTTCTGTTCCCGACGCTGAGCAGCTTCCTGGAGAGATGGAATATAAGAAAGAAACACAATGTATTTGGGACCAGACAAACGTTTGTAAATTAATATTCAGTTAATCTGTGTCACACTTCCCTGATGTGTAGCAAGGGGATAGTAAAATGTCATACATTGTGCTTTAAAAAAGGCAGGCTATATACCATAACCACTACATCTCACTGTATGCATCTGGGTTAAACCATTTTCATGATTAATGTCTGCTATAATTCGTTTGCAGTGATGGTCTAAAGCCATCGGCTAACGCGGCAAGCCTATCAGTGCCATCCAAATATGGCCACGTCTGATACCGCTAATGCAGAAACATAACTTTCACGTATACATGATGTGCATGTGTCAAGCCACAGATGACCCAGGGACCGCCAGTGTTGGTAAAACCACACCAAAATTTTTTTCAATCTGACCTGGAACCAGGGAATGATGCCACAACTGTTCATGAGCGGACAGTATATTAGAACAAAACCGAAATTAGAGAACAGTTCCTGTACTGAATGCCGATATTTCCCAACACCTACAATGTATATACCAAGAGTCATTCCATGCACTGCTATTAGCGCTGCCCTAAGAGTAAGTCTACATTTTCAATAAATCTACTGAAATGAAGAGTCAGATCCTGCATACGGTGTACAAACAAAGTATCACGGAAATTCAACGATAACCTGGATATACTGTTTAGCAGTCTTTCCCTCTCCTAAACAAACACATTTTCATATTCCATCCTTCAGAGGCCAATGCCCTTACGATAAAACGTGTGTTTCATAACATGAATCATTACAGAAGTGCTTCTCTTTCATAAAGTACTAGTTATCAAAGGAAATCCATAGCAGTAAGAACTGAATAGGTTTTATGGCTCCAGTACTATTTCAGTCTCTGAACTTTATATAACACAACGCACTCACCTCAAGCCTGCGCTGCTTGTCAGGATCCTCCTCATTCATGATACGTTCCTTCTCAGCCCGTTTCTTCTCTTCGCGTCGGCTCTGAGCGGCTTCTTGGCGCTGCACATGCGTGAGCTTCAGAAAGTTCTCCTCCACTCGTGCGCGGTTCTTATCAGCCTTCTGTTTGCCCTAAAGCAGATGACAGCCATGTGAGTAATGGAGGAAAATAAAGAATGAATACCTACGCATGATCATACCTAAAGCCTGAGACGCGTCTCTGATTCCTGCAAAAACACGCTACACTGACACTGCTAGGTGGACTATTGTAACAAGTGTTTTGGTGGGGCTAAATATTCACTTTTAAGATAAAGGCAATTTTTTTAATAAAATATAGGCTAGAACTATATTAAATTGCACTGTTGCACGTAGCACTGTCAAGTCTTAATACTGTGTAAAAACCAAACAGATATGACATTTTGTGGTGCTCCTTTCTTCATCTACACCATCTATTTTCTCAGACTTGCTAGTAACATGATAATGGATAATGGACAGGTGAAATTGGAACTAAAAATATGACAAATAGTACAGTTGCATTATGGGATGCCAAGCAGATATTCACTCACATCCACTCATACATATCTTGGCAAAATACAATAAAGCGAGATTATGGAATACCCTCCAGTTTGGTTGGTGGTGCATAATTTTATTCCACGCCAATTCAGGTTCCTTTATTAAAAATATACACCTATCTGTAGTGGGTAATTAGAGCGGCATAATTGGAGGATGACGAGATATCCTAAAATCTGTATATAGACACTCTGTATAGTTCATGCACTCACCTCTCTGTTCAGCCGGAATTTCTTCACCTTGTCAATGCTGTAAATGACCATATTCATCAATGGAAGAAGGGCTTCCATGTCTTTTACGGATGCGTTTCCGTTGCCAGGCACTGAGAGAAAAAAAAAAAAGAGATTATCTCACGCAAACGAATAAATGATTGCCGATTGGATGCAAACAAAATGTATAGCGATCCATATTCCATTATCATTGCTCTCAATTTACCATTTAATGTAAACAGGAGTGTTCTCTTGGTTTCTGGGAGTTTCAGTGGCTGCCCCTCCCTGGGGAAAAAAAAAATACAAACAACAACATACGTTAGCAGATTTTTACAGTTTAAGCCCTTCAAGGTGGTGATTTAGTAGATTCTTTGTTATTATACCAGCCCTGACAGATTTTAAGACCCGAGTATAGCACTGCTGGACATACATTACATTGGAAATCAAGCAGAATATAAATAAATTCTACTTGCGTGGCCTGAAATGGCCATTTTGATGAACCGTCGTCAAAATTCCTTGCCTGTTTGAAACTTTACAATTTGTGGACAAATACTGAAAGTTTTGACTTTGAAATGAGTGTCCGCTGAAGTATATGAAAACGTGTAATCATTTAGGATGCAACACTCGCAAAATCAAACAAAAGTCAATCACACGGGATTCTACAATTTAATGGATGCAAGGAATCCTGGATGGTATATCTGTATGGGCTTGCACCACATGTGCCTTCTCAGTAAGAAGAGGTGACATCAGTTAATTTAACAAAAATGTGCCAGATGTTTAGTAATAATTTAAAAAAAAAAAATCTCTATTGCCAGTTTCATTAACATCATTATCTCAAACATTTGTGTTTTTTATGTAAAGCAATACGTACTCTTGCATAATCTTTGGACCAGAGAATTGGTCCGAAAAGTGAATGGATTCAATCTTATCAGCATAATGTGCTAGGAAATGAACCATCTGTAAACAAAACAAAAAAGCAAGTGGGTTTTAATTAAGGTGAGGAAGACAACGTGATAGAGTAATTGTTACTGCTTTTTCTTATTTTCTTACCTTAGTGTCCAAAATACCATCTGTCACCTCCCCCATCTCAGACAGGATGGCAAGTGACTCGGGAAGACCCAGTTTGGCTGCAGACTTGGGCTTGTCACCACAGAACTCGCTCTGGTCGGAGAATTAAAAGTTTAAGTTGTTTCATACAGGATACCACCAGGAGCAAACAGTTTTACGAGACACACAGAGGTATAGGAATCAAAATGTTGTGACGATTACAGCAGCAAATGTCACCTATATATCTACCAGGATAATCTAGTGTTCGAGCTTTTTACCAATACTGCTACAATTTATAACAATATCAGGGATGTAAAATTGGGCGTTACAGTAACACTGCACATGAACAGAAGTATTGACCTATTCAAGTGAATAAATATCTTAAAAAGAAATTACAGAATTTTTGATATGATGTATCTTACCCCATGGGAACGGTTTATCCTTATTAATTGAATAAATAAATATATCAACAACATACCAAGTCCTGCATTTCCTTCTGCAGCCGAGTCAGGGTCTTCCGAGTCCCAACGGCAAAAACGTATGTATCCATATCCTCGTCATTCATGGTCACTTTTATTTGCTAAAAGTGGAAACAAAGAGAAAACGTACAGTTACATGGTGTTAATATCATGGTTATTACAGGGAACCAGACAGTGCTGAGCTAAGGGGCACGCAATCTGTTACCACCACCATATGAAGCACCAGATCAAACAGGACATACCACTTGATCACACGCTGGACGCATCATACGAGCCAACACATTGAGCAGATCCTGGCGCTTCAAAAACTGTGGAGAAGGTTTAAAAAAAATATATATATTTTACAATCTTTGTAATATGTTTAAAAGAAACAATATGCACTTTGAGTGGTAAAAATGTGTAGCTGGCCTCTTTTGGAAATTCCTAAAAAATGCCAAAAACCTATTTGGCTTTCACTTTATTAGAAGAAATAAAATAATAAAAAATGCACCTTGTGTAAATAGAAATAACACCATAACCACTATAGGTCTTTGTGGAGGATAACGTGCTAAGAGTCTTTGGAAGCCTCCCTACAGTTTTTGACAATAAAGTGATCGGACACCAACTGGGGACTCTCCTTGTGACGGAAGATACCATGCCACGGACTTTAAGAGAGGTTTGAATGACAGCCTCCTGCCCACAAACTATGGGCCTGGTCCCAAAAGCCTCTGAAAGGTGCTACTGTCATTGTGGGGAGGGGTATGAGACACTTACTGTGCTTCCCAGCTTAACTTGGGGATCACATAGACTCATGTTACACATCGAGCTTCTGACATATATACCCTGAAACACTCTGGAACCGTGCTTTAGATCGGGACTGTGCTGAGATCTGACCAAAATGAAACAGAGTGCTATTTGGAGGGGAGGTTTTGGAGGCATCGGATGATACCTGGGGATTGAGAGTGCTTTCATCCTTAGAAGTCCGGGAACCCCTTTAAGACCAGGACTAAGCCACCGCACGCAGGAGCTGTATATAAATAGCTGTGTGCCATGCAATAAAGATCATTCTACCCCTTGCATTCAGACTGGTCTAATGCATGGGGGGAAAAGCTGTAGTCTCTGCTTTACAGAAGAGAAGGTCTCCTGACTATAATTATTGCATCCTGGTCCGGTGAAAGAGGTCCTCAGATACCCCAGTCAAGCTTCGGTGACTGGATCTGAAGTGCTCCAGAGAACCTGCTAGGAATCTGATCTGGCAGGGCTACTCATTTGGAGTACAGGAGCTCTGTCACACTCCTGTTGTTGTTTGGATAATGTATCAGTGAGCAGAGTTTCAGATTTTTGTGAGCATATGGCTAATCCAGCTCGCTGCCGGCTATCAATGGCTAGATGGATAATGCAAAAGTTCACTTCCACATTGTCATACCCACAACAGATGGCCTGGAAGAATCCCCTTTGGTTTTCTCAAAAGTGCTTTAACGCAATCATTGTTACGGTGCCCAAAGACAGTTTGCATAATCAAGCAGTGGTTATGGTAATGTTCCTGTCAATATACCTTTAGCTGAATAAGCATGCCTTCACAACACAGCCTTCCCGAACACCAAAGATTGTAAATGTGTTCATTCTCCTGGTTCAGCTTCCCGGTGCTAACCGCATCCTTGTTGGTCCCATCATCTCCTGCCATGAGAATTTCAGAAACAGGTAACTCCAATTAGTACAAACATTTGTTTCTTAATCTCGCAGGATGTGTATATTTTAAGTAATATATTAGAATACATATTATCGAAATGTAAAGAGTCCTTCAGGACTTATCATATACCCACCCAAGGTTAAGAGCAATAATAAGTTAGCAGAAATACACATATATTAATGTATGCTTTCTTATGTTGCACACCAGCTGCTTACTGACCTACTTGTCATGTTCAAACTATTTTTTTAAAGAAACTTTGCATTTTTAAAAGCAACTCTACATTACTTATAGCTGTTATAAAAGTACATTTTTGAAAACAATTAGGATTTTCATTTAACCAAGCAAGAGAACATTTAAGTCCGGTCCAGTTGCTGCAAATTTTGACCTTTCAATTTCACTTAAATTAGAACAGGTAGTGACGACCCGACAGCTTAGCAGATGTTGGATAACTATAACTCCGTCACCAGGCTTCGACTGAACAAAAGTTGGAAGAAACATAGATTGCAGTTTAGCAAACACTAGACAACTAACCTTCTCATTGGTTGCCTTGTTCTACAGTCTACACTAATATTCCATGTTCTGGAACCTAGTTAACCTACAAACTGGTGTAGATTCTATCATTTGCTGGCTCTAAAACTCACCTACAAGGGAGAAGTTGCTCTCAAGCAGTTCGCGGTGAGAGTTGAACCATGCATGTGCCAGGCGACTGTTCTTGTTTTTGCCGATAATATAGTTCATGATGTACGCGAGGAGTCCAGTTACCATTAGGATCTCCATGTAGTAACTCTCCCAGCTATTCTGTAGGTGGGCAGGCACCTGAAAGAGGGCAGCACAAACAACATGTAAGCAAAAGCAAACAAAAGCACTACTTGGATGAGACTTCTCTAGTGAACACGGTATTAAAATTTATTTAACTGTGTTACCAATGATGGTTTAAAAGGACACTATAAAACAACTACAGCTTAATGTAGTTGATTTGGTGAGTAGAATAGCTCCCTTCAGGCATTTTAATGCAAACACTGTCTTTTCAGAAAAAATGCAGTGTTTACATTGCCCCTAGAGGCACCTCCAAGGGGCCACTCCTCAGATGGCCACTGGATGGGGCTTCCTGGCTCAGGGCTGCACAGTTCAGCCCTTCCGTTCAGCGCTGAATTTTCCTCATAGAGATGCATTGATTCAATGTATCTCTATGACGAGGTGCTGATTGGCCAAAACAGTGTTTGGCCCCGCCCCCTTGCCAATTTTTGCATGGGAAAGCATTGGATTGGCTAAAACCCGGCAATTGTGATGTCGCCAAGGGGGCGGGGCCAGCGCCAGCATAACAGTGGAGAGCTGAAAATAAGTTTTAACCCACTCTGAGGGGGCTAAGTGGGGACAAGCCGCCTAAATGGTGGGCTTTGCACAATAAGGTTAGAAATACATGTTTGTGTTCCTGACCCTATAGTGAACCTTTAACATTCCACTTACTGGAAATAAATATGAAGGGACAAACTCATTTGATTTTTTTTTCACATATAAGTATAAAAGGCATGTGCAATATTCCATGCTGCATTAAAAGATGCTACATTGTACACATACGAGGGTTATCTCCAATGTAAAGAGAATAACTGTTTCCTGTTGTACGGTAGGCGTGTAATTATTTTAGTTTCATGTAGTGTACATACATCAACAATAGTGATGGGTTCCTTCATCTTGTTGGGACTTCCGGGCTCCATCTTATCGTCGTAACCTTCAAACTCTTCATCATCATAGGGTTCGTTATCTGCATCACCCTCCTGTAACAAATGAATTGTACAATTAGCAACTCCCAAAATCATTTACAGTGTTTCACTCAGCAGGAACAAATTATCCTATGGTTTGTTTGGATTAATTCTCTAATTAGTGAAGTGTAGTATTAGAAATAAAGTGTTATGTTCCAACACTGAGGTGTGTCACTGTATTGAACTAAAAAGAGAATTGCATAATTTAGGCTAAAGTTGCCACGCCGTGAGGCCATGAGCACTGACTCCGTTGCTTTATTTATTTTTTTTATAAATAACTGTACTATTGTGGAACCAAAATCAAAGATACATCGGCCCAACTGGATCATCACCTGTCCTTCTGTGTCATCTTCAAATTCTTCTTGTCCCTCTAGCTCCACGGTGGCCTCTTCATCATCTTCCTCTTCCTCCTCCACTGCATGTTGCTGTTGCTCGGGTGTATGGTGGTGGGGGGGTCGAGCAGTTGGCGCTTCATCACCAACATCTTCAAACTCTGCAAAGTCATTGTCGTCATACTCTGCTACATCATCGCTGTCATCAAACTCCTGGAACTTGGCCCTGGAACCCAAGGCCAGCAGCAGGAGGACGGTGAGGAAGAGGTGGGGAGTGAACAACATTCTTATAACACTGCAGGAAGATAACGAGAAATTAGAGGATCATAGGATACTTGGCACTTATGAAAGAAACGGAAGATGAGTGTGGTAGTAATTATCAGGGTGGTTTAATTTAAATCTTGATTTCTTAATGTTAAAACTGATTCTTGCTTGTTGTTATACTCTTTAATATTTGCAATCAGATAACTACTTCATATTTAGAATATTTTTTTTCAGATTAGTTTAACAATTATCAGAGCTGATTTTGTTATATACCATTAGAAATACATAGATAATGATGAACCTATTGCCAGCTGCATTATTTCTAGTTTAGTTGGTTGATAACTCATGTTTGGAAAACAACTTATGTTAAAAGGTGTTCATTGTGTGTATATAGATTTGCAAAATCACAATGGGCTTAAAGGAAAACTATAGGGTCAGGAACACAAACATGTATTCCTTACCCTATAGCAGAGGTAGGCAACCTACGGCACTAGTGCCATGCACGGCACTCAAGGCTGTTAGAGCCAAACGGGCTCTGGCCTATCAGGAGTCCCAGTAAAACTTCAGATATCTGCTAATACGAAGAGGTGGTGAAGGACAATCCTCAATTTACGCATTGCAGCATAGAGGAAGTGATCTCAGAGCAGTTCATTCCAGCACTTGTGAATGGGAATCCACACAGTAGTAGAGCAGCTCGCAGTTGCAGCTCCAGTCCTTGACCTGTACTTGGCTGGCCTGGTCCCCACTGGAACCCAGGGAAGTCACCCACACTGCTAGATATACACAGAAATGCAGAAAGACCCTCCCCTCATACAAATAATACGGACAGCCCACACACAAACATACACACAATCCGCACAAACTGAACACCACTGACAATCCACATACACGCACACAACCCCACATGCAGCCTCTCACATGCAATACCCCAAACAGCCCCCACACACTACCAAACACACAATGTGACATATCCATCCATCCACACACACAATTCCACAAGCAGCCCCTATACACATCCCCCTTTCATATGTATCATACACGATACCACAAAATACTAATGAATATATACAATATAATAGCTCATATACGCACAAATACAACGATACAAAGCAATTACAGTAAAAATAATCAGAATATGGCAGCATACACACCTCAATTTAAAAAAATAGGACATCACAATCCTATATCGGCACAGTGCTGCTAAAAGTTTGCCTACCCCTGCCCTATAGTGTTAAATCCACAATCTAACTCCCTAACCCCCCTCTTGCCTCCCTAAATATAGTAAAATCTTACTTTTATGCAAGTCTGCAGCTGCTGTCTCTGCCATCATCAAAAGTGGTGGTCTGAGCCAATCACAATGCTTCTGTCACTGTCAAGGAGGCAGATTGGGGCAGAGCCAGCACAAGTTAAACACAGCCCTGGCCAATAAGCATCTCCTCTTAGAGAGGAATTGAATCAATGCATCTCTATGAGGAAAGTTTAGTGTCTGCATGCAGAGGGAGGAGATACTGAAGAGTAGTGCTGCACACTAGGCAGGACTGCCCAGGAAGCACCTCTAGCAGCCATCTGAGGAGTGGCAGGTGGAGTCATCACTAGGCTGTAAAGTAAACACTGCATTTTCTCTGAAAAGACAGTGTTTACTGCAAAAAGCCTAAAGGGAATGATTCTACTCACTAGAACAAATTCAATAAACTGCAATTGTTCTGGTGACCATAGTGTCTCTTTAACCCCTATAGCAGGGCTCGACAAATCCCAGGCGCCAGGTCGCCCCGGAAATTTGTCTTGGCACCTGGGATTTGTGAGCCTGTTCAGCCCCCGAGGTGACCGGCTGCCTGAGAGCAGAGGCAGGCAGTTGGATCACGGAGGGCTGAGGCAGACTGCTGACGGATAGAGGCGGCCGGGTCATTGACAAGTAAGGGAGGGAGACCGGCTCATGGAGAGTTGTGAGAGGGAGTGGAGCGGCTGACATAGGGAGTGGAGCGGCCAGCTCATGTATTGCTGAGGGAGGGGGGCGGCCAGCCTATGGAGAGCGCAGCCGGGTAACGGAGTGCAGAGGGAGGCGGGTGGCTGGACGTCTTAATGCCGCGGTGAAGGAGCTGTAATCTCCCTACTCACCTCCCTCGTGCAGCTTGCAGTGATGCCAGGAGCTCACTAAACAGTGTGCGAGAGGGAGCTGAGTAGGGAGATGACAGCAGCCCCACTGGACCCCAGGGAAAACCTATCCACTCCAGCTCTCCAGAAGTAAGGAGGCTGGGTGGATTTAAATAAGTAACTGCTTGTGAGTAAGTGTGTCTGTATGTCAGTAAATGTTTGTGTGTGTCTGTATGTCAGTAAATGTTTGTATGTGTCTGTATGTTTGTGAGTCTGTGTGTATGTGAGTGTGTGTCTATATGTCTGTGAGTGTTTTTACTCACCTTTTTTTCCCCACGCCGTGCTGACGACACTGCGGCTGGCCCCACCTCCATGGCTGAAATTATCAATCTTGACGATCTCAGCCAATGCATCCCCATAGGAAAGCATTGGAAGACTATTGCGCATGCACGGACAAATGCCACTGCGCCAATTAAACTTCTCATAGAGGTGCATTGAATCAATGCAACTCTATAGGGAACATTAATGAAGGTGCTGCACATTGTGAAGCACTGACCCAGGAAGCACCTCTAGAGGCCAACTGAGTGACTGTCACTAGAGGTGTTACCAGGCAGTAATGTAAACACTGCCTTTTGTCTGAAAAGTCAGTGTTTACATTGAAAAGCATTCAGGGACAAGATATAGACTTCAGAACAACTGCCTTAAGCTGTAGTGGTTCTGGTGACTATAGTGTCCCTTTAAGAATTGTATTTTTGGCATTAATTTCTCTGGCTCATTATTTTTCTAGCTGGCTCCTAGATTCCAAGAAAATTTGTCAAGCCCTGCCCTAAAGGACACATGACATGTGTGACATGTCATGATTCCCTTTTATTCCAGAAGTTTGGTCCTTAAGAGGTTAAGGTCTGAACTTTGTATATTTATTGATCACATTTTAGATGTGAAAAAAAAATAATGCACGTTATCTCTCAGACTAAAGTTTAATTAACTTGGACTAATGGAATTAATTTGCCAAAAATTGAAATAGTGCATGAATATACGTCATGCTACACAACTAATCCCTGCAACTGACAGGTGGAGACTGAACACTAGAATTATGAAAGGTTAATCCCCATTCACTAATAATCTTCTTATGAGAAAATCTGTACTATTCCTGGCTAGAATCTTATCCTGATCTGAATGGTGCTAAATATTGTCCAAGTGCTAGACACAATAACAGGCGAACATTTTTTTTTGTCCTAGTGAACTTGATGGTTGCTTTACTGTGCCCCATACAGCACAACCAGGGCAGTAAATTTTTATCATGGTAAAGCACTGTGTTACCAAGAGCAGAAAATCACTAAAATCTCAACCTCTGTTTTAAAGGGACACTATAGGCACCCAGACCACTTCAGCTCATTACAGTGGTCGGGGTGCAGTGTCCCCATTGCTGGTAGTGTTGCAATGTAAAACATTACAGCTTTAGAGAAACTGTGATGTTTACATTGCCGCACTAGGACAGCCACTATAGGAATCTTACTGGACCTTAGGTCCCTTAACTTATTACACACTGTATGAGGACATTCAACATCAGAGAAATCAGATTCAATTCTTTCCTATCAGGCGGGCCTAATGCACTCACTGATAGGAAATTGCATTGGAAAAGGTGAAGCACAACAATGCGCATGTATGGCCCTCCTCCCAGGAAAGCATTGCTTCTATGCTTTCCAATGGGGATTTCACCGACACTGAATGCCCTCATGCACAGCGTGAGCACGTCCAGCGTGATTTGGGAGAATCTAGAGAAATGCCTCCAGTGGCTTTCTTAGTCCCCCCACTTAGTCCTCCAAGGTAATTAAAGGACCACTATAGTGCCAGGAAAACATACTCGTTTTCCTGGCACTATAGTGCCCTGAGGGTGCCCCCACCCTCAGGGACTCCCTCCCGC
Organism: Pelobates cultripes; assembly: GCA_933207985.1. Lineage (NCBI taxonomy): Eukaryota > Metazoa > Chordata > Amphibia > Anura > Pelobatidae > Pelobates > Pelobates cultripes. The sequence goes on from OW240917.1 coordinate 243,556,074, forward strand.
CGGGCTCTGGAAGAGGGAAAGGGGGAAAAACTTACCTTTTTCCAGCGCTGGGCGGGGAGCTCTCCTCCTCTTCTCCTCCCCGTCGGCTGAATGCGCACACGCGGCAAGAGCTGCGCGCGCATTCAGCCGGTCACATAGGAAAGCATTATCAATGCTTTCCTATGGATGCTGGCATGCTCTCACTGTGAAAATCACAGTGAGAAGCACGCAAGCGCCTCTAGCGGCTGTCAATGAGACAGCCACTAGAGGAAATAGGGGAAGGCTTAACCCAAAAATGGGTTAACCCTAGCTGGACCAGGCACCCAGACCACTTCATTAAGCTGAAGTGGTCTGGGTGCCTAGAGTGGTCCTTTAATGCAGTTTCTCAAAAACCGCAATGATTTACATTACAGGACTAAGTGGGATAGGGACATTGCGCCCAGACCACTTCAATGAGATAAAGGGGTTTGGATGACAATAGTGTCCCATTAATAACCACAGGGATAAATGAGTTTGTTCTATCCCATTGTCATGACTGAATTTACAATGGTGATCAATGGAAACATTTATGTTCTTACCAAGTTTTGTATTTTTGATATGTGCCCAATTAAAAGACAAATATAGAAATATACATTGTTGCTGTTCAGCACCATGACATATATACATTGCTGTTGGTGCTGTGAGATATATAAATACATACTGGGCTTCTAATTTCCACTTGCCACTGAGTGAATAGTTAGCCCTGACGAGTTGAAATTCACTCCTTGGTGGAATACTATAGCTTGCAGTGGTGAGTACATTTTAAGATCTGGCTAGTAGCACGATTGCAAAATTTAAGGTGTGTATATATATAAAACGATATGGAATATGCTGGCGCTATATAAATACCAGTAAAAGTAATAATATAGATCTATAAATGATCCACACTCGGTATTCTCCCTCTCATGGTAGATGTATTGCTAGTTCCTAGTGCCTACGGTAACCGGACTGGCCCGGTGTGCCTACTGTAAGCGGACCGGCCCGGTGTGCCTACTGTAAGCGGACTGGCCCGGTGTGCCTACTGTAAGCGGACTGGCCCGGTGTGCCTACTGTAACAGGACTGGCCCGGTGTGCCTACTGAAAGCGGACTGGCCCGGTGTGCCAACTGAAAGCGGACTGGCCCGGTGTGCCTACTGTAACAGGACTGGCCCGGTGTGCCTACTGAAAGCGGACTGGCCCGGTGTGCCTACTGAAAGCGGACTGGCCGGGTGTGCCTACTGAAAGCGGACTGGCCGGGTGTGCCTACTGAAAGCGGACTGGCCCGGTGTGCCAACTGTAACAGGACTGGCCCAGTGTGCCTACTGTAACCGGACTGGCCCGGTGTGCCTACTGTAACCGGACTGGCCCGGTGTGCCTACTGTAACCGGACTGGCCCGGTGTGCCTACTGTAACCGGACTGGCCCGGTGTGCCTACTTTAACCGGACTGGCGCGGTGTGCCTACTGTAACCGGACTGGCCCGGTGTGTGTGTTATAACACTGAACCCTGGGGAACAGATAACCTTTTACCCTCATGAAACGTATGGAAGATTTTTCTACAGCATCTGACGGTTCAACCTTTGACCTCCACTACACAAATAGCGTGTGTTTATATATATCTCCCAGCACTATACGGCAATAGAATATCCTCACACTACTATCACCAGCAGTACTGAATATCATAGCACCATACAGCCTGATATACAGCACTAAGACAATAATATCATTAATAATAATAATAATAATAATATCAATAATAATAACATGAATAATGTGTATATATATATTAACCGGCAGGAATACAGAGACCCCTTACAGTGTGTTATCCCAGTATATTGTATCATTATCACTCCCTCTCCGGTATATTATAATAATAACACCGTGTGTAATCCCAGACCCAGTATATTATATTATTATTATTATTATTATTATTATTATAAAGTTACTATGTTTCTGGGTGTGTGTCCGCCCGGTGCTCTCACCTCTCCTGCTCCCCAGGCCGCACCGGAAGTGACGTGTCCTGACCCCCGAGCACACCCTGACTGCGAGCCCCGCCCACCTCGGGGGCACTTCCGGGAACAACCGGAAACTGCGAGGTAGGCTCGCGCACAGACAGAGAGTGGGGGGGGGGCGGTGTGTATTAACTGTGACACAACCAGAGCGCGACATACACAGACTGACCGTCATTAATATTATTACTATCATTATTATACAGAGAGAGAGATAGGGGGGGGAGATATAGGGGGTGCATTGAATGTGACAGATATGGGGAGATATAGGGGGTGTATTGAATGTGACAGATATGGGGGAGATATAGGGGGTGTATTGAATGTGACAGATATTGGGGAGATATAGGGGGTGTATTGAATGTGACAGATATGGGGGAGATATAGGGGGTGTATTGAATGTGACAGATATGGGGGAGATATAGGGGGTGTATTGAATGTGACCGATATGGGGGAGATATAGGGGGTGTATTGAATGTGACAGATATGGGGGATTAAAAGGGATGATTGTGACAGATATGGGGAGATATAGGGGTGGCTTGAATGTGACAGATATGGGGGGAGAAAATAAGAATGTGACACAGATGGGGAGATATAGGGGGTGCATTGAATGTGACAGATATGGGGGGGATATAGGTGTATTGAATGTGACAGATATGGGGGAGATAGTGTATTGAATGTGGCCATGGGGGAGATATTAGGGGGTGTATTGAATGTGACAGATATGGGGGAGATATAGGGGGTGTATTGAATGTGACAGATATTGGGGAGATATAGGGGGTGTATTGAATGTGACAGATATGGGGGAGATATAGGGGGTGTATTGAATGTGACAGATATGGGGGAGATATAGGGGGTGTATTGAATGTGACAGATATGGGGGAGATATAGGGGGTGTATTGAATGTGACAGATATTGGGGAGATATAGGGGGTGTATTGAATGTGACAGATATGGGGGAGATATAGGGGGTGTATTGAATGTGACAGATATGGGGGAGATATAGGGGGTGTATTGAATGTGACAGAGTGAGGTATAGGGGGTGTATTATTGAATGTGACACATACATAGAGTTTATAGAGGGGGTGTATTGAATTTGACACAGACAGACATAGAGGTTATAGGGGCTGTGGTTTGAATGTGACACACACACAGTCCGGCATGGGTTGGGGTCTGTATGATGGATCAGTTTAATATGCCAAGGGAGAGGGATATAACAATTTCAATAACTAGAATGTAGAAAGTTCAGAGAGAGCAATTGCAGGATGTTAAACCTAAAATGAACTCTCTACCATAATCTTTTGTTATAGTTGAAATTCAACAGTGTGTCAAGGATTGTCACTATGCAATTGTTTGAAAATTCCACTTTTTTCTTTTTGTTGAAATGTAGACTCTACAGAACAGTTCTACTTTAAGAGGACCCCATGTCTTTTCTTGTAAGTAATTTGGAACACCGAGTAATATTTAGAATGAAATGAATATGTACCAAATGTTAAATTAGCACAACAGAAATCACTAAACGCCCAATTTGTTTTTAGGCCGATTGCCATGCTCAGTTCTCATGAATTCGATTGTTGAACGACCTCTGTGATTTAACAACTGACTAGTATCCAATTTGAGATGAATGGATCCCTGCTATTTGCAAATAGTACTCATTGCTGCAGTGAGATTTATGTCATAATAGTTCAACCAAATTACAGCTAATTAGTAACTTAAAGGGACGTTCTAGGCACCAGATCCATTACAACTGTAGTTGTTTTGGGGTAGCAAGTTTGTCCCTGCAGACAGAGCAGAGTAAATGCAGCCTTTTCTGAGAAAATGCTATATTGACTTTGCTGCCTAACACCATTTCTAGTGGATGCCACTCAAACAGCCACTAGAGGGGCCTCTTGTGGTCCCACAAGCTCCAAGCAGTGTGGAGATGTTGAGTGCTCCCCATAGAGATGCATTGAGATGTGATTTTTGCAGCAATGCGGGGAGGGGGGGGAGGCTAAATCTAGCTAGATATTATAACACTCTGGCGTTGGGAACACGTTTGTATTCCTAACGTTAGATTTTTACTTAATGTACCTGCTGCAAGGGAAAAAGACGCAACTAATGTAAGATCCAGGTTTCGGGGTGTAGTGTTGAGACAGCTTTATGTGCAGCTCCCCTTGTTAGTGGAATTGGAGCAGCTGAGTGAAGACAGTTTGGTTGCAATTTGGCTCTTTGTGTATAGCCTAATCACTCATCTTCTAGGGAGATTCAGCCAATTTCAACAGACAACTGAATGGAAATACAAGTGCAGATTAAATAACCAAACTTGCCATTTGTGAATTATCGAATGGTTTAAAACAGCTGCATTCTGACAACCAAATAGCATTCAGCTGCCGGTCAGTTGCCATTTGGTGTTAAGACCATGAACAGAGTTTTATTTATATTTATTTTCTTTAACCAAGAAGTACTAGTAACAGAGTTCTCTAGGCACATACTCGCCTATTTCAGTATTTTACTCAACAAGTAACCCTATTTGTCTGGAATGTCCCCAGATGCCAGACAGCTTTCTCTCTTATTCTGTTGTTTTTTTGTTGCAGCGCTGGGTGTCAGACAGGATCCTGGTTGATGGATTGAGAGAGTTAGAGTTCTTTGGAGGTAAGTATTCTCCTTTAATTCTGTGTTTAGTTAAAGATGAATGCGGCTAAGTGCAAACTATGAATTCCTTTCACGGTAATCATTTTAATACATGTTTCTCTATTTTCATTGAGTTGTTGAATCTTGAGAATTGCTTGAATTCATGTTCTTTTATTAATATCAGTAAATAATTTAAGTCCATTGTATTGCTGTGCAAAAAACAAACCTGTATTAAGACAGTTAAATTGATAATGCAATGTAAATGTGTGATATTAATCTTACACCAAGCTCAGCGGATCCTTATCTACCTTCCTCCAGACCCGCATTTGGGGGACTCTCGAAAGAAAGTAAGTGGGTCCCTCCATTTTGTTTACACCATCCATTTGTATGCGTTGCATGGAGGACTTAGTGTAACAGGAGGCACTTTGGTGTGGGCCAACCTTGAAGATTATCCCCTTTTAACTTGGGCTTTGGTAAAACATCATGTTAGTTGAGTTAAACCACTTAGGCTTTAGTCTTTAACATTAATATAAGTGTTTCTCAAACAGAGAACTGGCTGTGCTAAATGTTCCCTTTTAACTTTTCTTGTGAACTTTCTGAGCACGGATATAGGTCATTGTACTTTCCATCAAGTTTTTTGTTTTTCACTTTATTTTGTTTTTCATCATAAAAATTATGTTTGGCTAACATTACATTCCCTGAATAAAAGAGTTTGTAGATTGTGAGGTCATTATAAGGTGTCCACCTCCATACCGAAATACCGTGACCCCTCCTCGGTCATAAATAAACTTACTATGGTCTGGTTCAGGCTTTCTCAAACTCCGGCCCTCCAGATGTTGCTGAACTTCAACTCCCATGATTCTATGAATAAAATATGGGAATCATGGGAGTTGTATTTCAGCAACATCTGGAGGGTCGGAGTTTGGGGAAGCCTGGTCTGGTTAGATGAAAATGTGTTTGAAATATTGCTTTTAGACAAATTGTTATGCAAGGAAAATGTAAAGTGCCTGAGCTACTTTAAAGGGGGCACTCTGAGCAGCATGTCCAAAAAGCAACACACCCGACAGTTCTGCATAAAGTGCTTTATGACCCTAAACAAGCTAAAGTTTTTTTCTTTTAACACTTTATGCAACGGGACCTATAACTAATGCACTTTTGAAAGAGCATAAAATGACACTTATACATTGGGTTTGCAAATGCATAGATTGGGAGGAAAAAAAACATTTAAAATTAGGTCTTACTCTCACCTGTCAATCAATTCTTAGACTCCATGCTGAAGAATTGATTAAAAAGGAAATGCAGATGACAACTCTCACAGGTGGTCCTTCTACCCTCCACACATAGCAACCACAGTGCATGTGCTGTGGTTGTTATAGTAACTTCCTAGTCATCGCCACTGGCTAGGGAGTATAGAGATTGACTGATGTCCCTCAATGCAGATGCTAGTGACGATGCATGTTGGTGTCAAAGTGGAGGTTTGTTCTGCTTAGGGAATTACACCAAGCAGGACAAATCAACAAAGACTGTGGGAAGAATGAGGACGGGCTTTACCAAAAGGGCAACACCCACAAAGCTGAAGACCTGACGGCCCTGGATTGAAGGTAAGGTGAGTCTATCTCATTGAATACTTTATGTATGTCTGTGATACATGATGTATTCAATGTATTCGATTTAAAAAAAAAGCAAATATATTTCACATGTATTTGTCAGTGCCAGACAGCTCACTAAAACACGCTTACAGGGAACATTGGTTGTGTTCTGTTATATCACTGAAAGCCACTTTCACTGTTTGCAAACGCTGAATACAATTTCAAACTAAGTTGGGGTTTACCACCATAAAAAAAAAAAAAAAAAATCACTTTCCTGCCTCTATCCTTTTCAGACATGAATTACATTGTTTATCACATCATTTAGCAATGTTCAGAAAAGGTATCTTGTGTAATAACCAAACTTGCATAAAGCGAAGTATGCCTTTAAAGGTGTCAATCTTGATCTTTGTACACTTACATATTTCATTATATTCACCGAATATTTCCCCCTGTTAATTACAATAAGTGTTTAAACCGCCCACGTTCTAGTGTACAGGATAAATAAGACTGACTGTATTAGTCATTTTCTTTTTTTCTAATTTCTCTCATTTACAGCAAAAAACATCCAGACATTCAAAACCACTAAAGTGGAGAAACATGTTGTATACACGGAGTGTAGGGGGGGTTTTAGCTGGAAAACACAACCCATCATTCACAACTAGAACAAATTATTTTATTTACATATGCAAAAGTTAAAAAATAAATAAAAATTCAATTTTTATTTTTAGTGAATAACACTGATTATTATTATTATTTCCATCGAGCTCTAATGTACTAAACATTTTGTGCTCCTAGAAGAGGGGGGGTCTGTTTTCACTTGATGTTAAATGATTACAGATACACAAACCAAAAGGGCCAGTGGCAGGAAATGCTCCACTTTTTCCATCTGTGAATATCCCCAACTTAGTTCTGGTATTTTTAATATGTACATTGAGATTTTACAAAGACGTACATCGAGATTTTACAAAGACGTATTCCTTCATTCTGCATTAGTTTGCAGTGATGACGTTTTGCGTGCAGTAGCCACCTTTGTAACTGCATGATACTGCGTTATTCCCTCTGCATGTTTTACAGATACCGTTAGATTTAGCGATATGTTTATGGAACCCACATACAAGCGCTTCCTGTATTGTCTTATGTCAGGTGTGGGCAGCAGTGACTACTACAGCAACAATTTTATTGATGTTTATGGGAGTTATAGACTGCCTACTCCTGTGTATTGCCATTTAACTCATTTCAGTCCCATGAAAACTACTCACAGTGTTTTGTACCTGCAGGGAGAGTGGTGGCGTGATTTGTATTTACTTATTTTTACAGTGCTGACGTGTTGTGCGGAAGAGACAGTCATCTGTGTGTGATTGTGTATAGTATCAGGATTGTCTCTGTTAACGAATGTGGAATTGTTTGTTTGTCTGCCTGTAACTGATATTTTGTAGTAAAATAAAAGTGGTTGTTCTTTCACTAAATACCAAACCGTAAGCTTGTAAAGCTGTTTAAATATGTGCACACATAAGAAATCAAATGTGCATAGATAAAAAATATCTTAAAGGGGCATTCTGATAAGAGCACTACAGCTCATTGTAGTGACTTATGGTGCAGTTAGTGTTTGGGTTCAGTCCTTCTGGCATCAGTCATTTTGTTTTTTAATCGTTTCACAAAAAGTGAAACCTGTGCAAAATCCATCCATTGAGATCATTAGCACTTACACGTCATCTGTCTATTTCTGGAGAATAAGAAGTCAAGGTTTAGGAGCTGAGAAGCTAAATGCAAAGACTGCTTGCACTTTAACCCTACAATAGGCTCTAGTGTTTACGATGCCCTGCCTTATAAGGCATTATATAGATAACTAAATTAAAAGAAAAAAAACCAATAAACTCCACTCCAATTTGAGAAGCTGCTGCACTTGGACACCAGGAAAAGCCTGGACAGTTGCTGAGTCTTCGGGCTTTGTGTCCGTGACATACATGATAGGACAATGGATTCCTACATGAAGCATTCGAAGATCATTTGCATGATTAATTAACCAGTCCACAGCTGCTTCAGCTGCCAACGTATAAAACTAATATGGCTACAAGCTGAGATTTGGACATTCTGCACACGTGGGAACTTCATTCAGCTGTGAAATGAAATGTTCGTTTTCCTAGTTCCTTGATTTTCAAAATTTTAGTAAGAATAATGGAAAATGAGGAGTCAATCTTCTAACTTTGTTTATTTTTTTATTTTTAAAAAGGTCTTTTGAATAATATGATAAAACACTCGATGGCTTCAAAGTCTGCGTATACTAAAATTACATTTCGTAGCGGAGATCCTCTTGCCCCATGAATCTCCATCCTTGTCACAGCCTTATCCTAACATGATATAATTAAATGATGGTGTCTTACTTTGGATTGTTATACACTCTGCTCCTTACAGTGTAACCTGACTAATACACTATCTTTAAACTGTCAGCTTCACTTAAATGGACTTTTTGGTGTAAGAGGTGTAAATAGAGCAAGTTCACTGGATTTAAAAAGCTTTCTGTTCTAATAATTCCATGGTTCACAATCCCTGGACCAGAGGACACATGTAGTGATGAGTTAGAATACTGAGCGATTTGGTGAGTGTGCTGTGTTAGGATTTGGTTAGTACGTGTGACTTTGTATATGGCTAGGATGTGATTTAGACTCAAAGTAGCCATCTAATAGCCATTACCACCATCAACAACATGTAATAATGATAGTTCTATGTGTTCTTACGCAATTTTTCTGTGCCATGGTCTGCACTATTTCAATGTGTACCCTGCATGTTTTCCTGAATTTTTAGCAACTGTATACATTTTTGTATTTGCCTGTATATCTTTGTGTGTACCTATAATGAGACTAAACCAGCTGGAAAATCAGTATTATCATTAATTATTTTCTAATTTATTTTAAAATAGTCTGTCACTTGCACATCACGTAATATAATTGTGCATTATAAGCCTTGATGAAATGTTTATTAAGAAAAACAAATATTGGGAGAAAATATATTTCCTAAATTTAGATATTTCTATTCCTTTGTACTTCGTTCTTGCTTGTTACTGGCACATCCAATAATTAAATAATGAAATAATAATATGAAGTATTTTACCAGGAAGCAGTGATTATTGGCTTGCCTGGTTTTGTAATATATGCTGAGGTGCAGATATTTCAATTTACTTTAAAAATAAACTTTGATATAAGGCATAAAAGGGAAATAACACAGGTACATAATTGTAATATGTAAGCTGGTCAGTCATCATCTTACTACCTAGTGTGAAACCACAAATCCATCCCCCAGTCTCATACGCTTTCTCGCTCTCTCTCCCTCACTAACTGGGCCATCAGACTGATGAAGCTGCTAGTTCCGAATCCGTAGCATCTTGTCGCAGTCCGGACAGTATGGGGATCTATGCTCCAGACAGTGATTGTTATGAAGTTCTCACTGTCATAGGTGGGTTTGACATTATCTGTACAGTCTAGGCCAAATGGCTGTGAATGTTGTAGTACAGGAGGTAAAGCATCACCGATTCTTTTCAAGCACCGACAGATAGCATCATGCGGAGGAAAATGTAGAGGGATAGTTCAAAGAGACTGATGAGTCTGTTGAATGTATATAGGACATTCTACATTATTTGAATTATACGATTCTTATTGGGTGAACACACAGAGCCGCCAATCGGAATACAATTTTGATTTCAAGAAAAAAATACTCCTTTTAAGTAATATTATTTTTATTTGTTATATACTGTAAAGAAATACACCATATTGAACACTGTGCATTTGCTGCATATCTCCTTCTTCCCAGATTCTGCAATTGGACTGGCTCAGACCAGAATGTGACTCGGACAGTCATGATCTTCACTTACAGGAACACTGCAAGCACAATAACGGTTATAGTGAGCTGCAGTAATTATGGTGCTTGGAGAGCCCCTGTTTCTATATCACTGCGGAGCTTATTCTGTAAGCCGTGCTTTAGTGTTCCACAATATAAAGCTAAAATTTGACATTTTGTACAATTTTTTTATTTTTATTTTTTTAAACGTCATATTTATTTTGAGTAAAAAGGCATTCAGTGACCACAAAAGGCTAGGGATTGACTGAGTGACGTGTTAGTTCCTGGGTTGATCAGGTGTAACTAGAGGTGCCAAAATAGACCTTTAAATAAGAGTTGTGGTATTTGACCATTATCTTTATGGACTAATAAAGGAATGGCAAATATAAATAGGAAAAACAGGGGTATTACAGACGGTTCTCCTGCTTCGTGCCATAGTCTATAACCTTTGGTATGTACAGTGTATTAATCACTTTTTTTTCCCCCCACTCAGGGAAAGGTTTTGAGGAGCTGATGACGGTGAATTTAGCACGTTACAAACCTTCCGGAGAGTATGTTTGTATCAGGAGGGTGAATATGGAGTCCTGTACCAATGACATGGTATCTTTCCTACAGGTAAAATAATTACTTGTCTTTTGCCATGTGTACGAAATCTTATCAGAGGAGAGCATAAAGAAAGAGTGGAAGGAGATGTTGGAGTCAGTGATGTTTTTGCCTACCTTGTTGGCCAAAATAGGAGACACTAAGGGTTCCAAGGAATAAAATACATTGTAGTCAAAGCTAGCTGAACTGGAGAATGTTAGCCTAAAATATATTCCCACGGTCAGTTCCCAGTTTAAAAACCCCGCGAGTGTCTCACAATACTTTATATCTACTTTAATTTTATTTATTTTACAAACCTTACACGCATATAGAGACATACAAAAGCATGCTGTGCAATATTATTTATGTTGTACCCGTAGAAGGTAAAGTCATTCACCACTCAGTGTAGGATATTGCATCTTACTGGTGTGGGTTCTCAACATCCTGTTTTGTGATTCTGTCTTTTTCCTCAGACTGAACTCCATGTGTCCAAGTTGTTCAACCATCCCAATATTCTTCCCTACAGAGCTACCTTCATAGCAGATAATGAGCTTTGGGTTGTGACCCCCTTTATGGCATATGGTAAGGGGGACTGTGACCTTGAATTGAGTTAAGGGTATGATTAGCAAGTATGATAGCAGGTTGTGATTAGATAAACCAGCACTCGTCTAATATGAAAGTAACTGGGATTTTAGTAGTTAATCATATTGGAGAAGCTCACAGCTTCTCAAGGTTTGGCAGCTTTGAAGTTGCAGTGAGCGGCTTAATTGGTACCCATATTATCTGGTAACAACAACTTGCTTTCTCATGTGGAGGTAACGAGGAGGCCGTAGAGATGAGTTTTACATATTAGTCCTGAAAGCAGAATGTTTGGGTTTTTCCGTCAGGTTCAGCCAAAGATCTAATTTCTACACATTTCACTGATGGAATGAGTGAGCTTGCCATCGCTTACATCCTTTTGGGGGTCCTGAAAGCGTTGGACTACATTCATCATATGGGATATGTGCACAGGTAAAACAGAAAAATAACTGATTTCCTGTCCCTTAACTCTCTTCTGTCTGTCTGTTGGGGGCGCTAGTATGTTTCATAGATTTTTTTTTTTTTTTATCAGCGTGCAATTCTAGTGTCTCCATTTGTTCTTATTTGCAGGAGTGTGAAGGCAAGTCACATTCTGATTTCAGTGGATGGGAAGGTTTATCTTTCTGGCCTACGGAGTATCCTCAGTATGATAAATCATGGACAGCGTGTTAAAGTGGTTCATGACTTCCCTAAGCACAGTGCCCGAGTTCTCCCCTGGCTTAGCCCTGAGGTCTTACAGCAGGTAAAGAATGAAGCATACTCCATAGTGTCAAACCGGGAATTAAATCAATATTAAAGTGGATCTGTCACCCTCTCCCCGCAGCAAAAAATAAGCATTTCATAAAATCTTTACGAAATGCTTATAAAGACTGTGTTGGAATTTCACTGAAATTTCAACCCATTCAAACAATATCATAGGGACTACTTTGTCGTATGTATTTTAATTACGCTTGACAAAATAATGGAGCTGCTGATGTCTGAGGAAAAGCAGGCTCTGTCTATGGAGGATTTTGCAATCTCATGGGATCCTTCATAGACATCAGTTTTGTACTCTCACGCACTGGCATCGGTTCCTGGCAGATGAAGCAACAGGAGCCAAGAAGGACCTCACAGAAGCAGATGGCAGCAACTGCAACGGACAGGCTCAGGTAAGTACAAACTACTTGGGGCCACTAGAATGCAAGTAGAGTAATCACCACCTGGGGTCTTTGCAAAATATGCAAAGACCCCAGAAGGTGACAGAGCCACTTTAAGAATAACTTTGTCACACTGATGTGTGTTCTTTTTCATCTAAAACAGAACCTTCAGGGATATGACGCCAAATCTGATATATACAGTGTGGGGATCACAGCATGTGAGCTTGCCAATGGCCATGTGCCATTTAAAGACATGCCCGCCACACAGGTAATATGTACTCATTATTATATCCACATTGACGTCTTTACACCACATGTAAGTCTTTGTCACTGCTTACCCTTTTCTGCTCCACCTCAGATGCTCCTGGAGAAGTTAAACGGTACAGTTCCTTGTTTGCTTGACACTGCTACCATTCCTGCCTCCGAACTAACTATGAAAACCTCACGCTCAGGAGCCGACTCTGGCATAGGAGAGGGGACCTCCTGTCGTCCTTCTAATGGGGAGCCGTCAATGCACCCTTATAACCGAAGCTTCTCCTCTCACTTTCATAACTTGGTAGAGCAATGTCTGCAGAGGAACCCTGATCTCAGGTGAGAGGTGCTTGGAGCAGGTATAAGACTCCTCTGGTAAAGCTCTGTATGTCTTAAGTCCCTGGCGTGACCCATACAGTGTGTACATATACATGGCATTATTTTAGGATGCACAAAATTACCTTTCTATTTATTTTAATAAGCTGGATCTGTGAATCCAAACTGGTGACTTTTAGACTATTGGCCCAGCCCAGCTAGATCTTAAACATCAAAATCTATCATTTGTTAATCTAAAATATTGGATGTGCTAAATGTAAATGAATATTTAGCGCAATCTATGAAGAATCTGGAGAATTTTGCAGTTCTGTTTGGTTCAGTTGTACCTGGACAAAATTGTCTATAAGCTACAAATGCTTGGTAACCTATTCATCATGGAGGACTGCATAGTAACACATAATATGCTTGGCATATTCTTCCAGCTGAATTGGCAGATAATGCTGTTTCACTGATTTCTAATCTAAAAATGGGAAGCTTTGTTTCCAGCTCCAGACTGGACGGATCACTTGGTTTTACCAAAGAACAGATTGTTAAGATGTAATTGATTTTAATTATATCACTTTAAACTTTGCTTATAATAACAAATAACAAAATATACATTTAAAAAACAAAAATGGTGTAAATCTGGAGAATATCTCCCCACAAATGCCAATTACATGTGAACATGTAAAATAATGGGTTTGGTGTAAATGTCCGTGTCACTGTAATAGATCTGTATGGATTTTCTTCTATAAAGACATTGTTTAGTGCTTGAGTACCGTATATACTCGAGTATAAGACGAGTTTTTCGGCACATTTTTTGTGCTGAAAAAGCACCACTCGTCTTATACTCGAGTCAAGGTCTGTATTTTGGCAACATACATTGCCATAATACAGACCAGGACCGCTGGGCTCGTTACAAGCCCAGCGGTCCTGTTGGGGGCTGGCAGCAAGCTGTTACTTACTTTTACAGCAGCTCCTGTCAGCTACCTTCACCTCCGTGCAGCTCCCCTGTCAACTCCGTTCTGCCCACAGTGTAAGTCTTGCGACACCCGCGGCCTTCAGTGCCGTGGCAACGCTCCGCGCGGCACGCAGACCGCGAGACTTAGACTGTGTAAACGTCCATAGCCTCTGTATTAGGATCCTCAATTGAAATAACCTATTTTGCTAAAATTCTACTTATTCTATCTATTATAATGGTTGATGGCTCTAGTAAAAGCGCCAGCTTACATCCAACTGATTCTCCGATTCCACGTACACTGGTGTAATATACATCCTTTCTCGTTTACAGGCCAAACGCTGGCACCCTCCTCAATCATTCCTTCTTCAAACAGGTGAGGATCCCATGAATTGGATGACAGACTATGACCAATGTGAAATTTATAGATGCTCCTTTTATGAAAGAAAAAAAACCCACTAAAAATGGGGCTCTACCTAGATTTATAATGGAGAATTTACACTTCCACATTATCTTCACCTTTGTCAAACCTGAGCGACAGTGATTGGCTGGGACAGGCTAGATCGGTACTTCAGCCAATCACTGCTAGCCATGTTGTTTGGGGGTTTTTTTTGTTTTGTTTTTTTGGTCAGACTAAATAGTTTAGGAAAATAATACAGAGGGTTGTTTCCATTGACTCTTGGCACCGTTAATCAATACATGAAAAAATTTATTTAAAAATTAAAAACTTGGCTACTTTTCCATTCATGTATTTTGGCTTAATATGTGCATACCCTCATTTTACATTTGCATCAGAAAACAATATAGTGATACTGTTCTGATGGTTGTGAGTGAAATACAGATACCAGAATTTTTAGACTTTTTTTTACGGCTGAACGTGAAGCAGCAATTTAGACACCCTAACAGCCTCATTACAATGAAGTTGTTATGATGCAAGAAAATCCTGGCTTTGTCTTACCATAACAGATTAAAGCAACAGTGAACGGTTTATCCCCAAAGTCTCGAAGTCGTCGACCGATCACTCTGACCCTCCACTTCCTTTGAAAATCTAAAGCTTAAATCTGGAAGCCCTTGGACAGGACACGGCTAATAGACTGAGAGCGTCAACTGTCGCTCTCAACCTATGACTAGCTTCCCATTCAGAAAAGTGTCCGGTCCAAAGCTTCCTGTTTTCAGGAAGCCTCAGACCTTCAGAGGTTGTGGAGGGACCGAGCGTAGCTTGAGAGATTGTTTTTATTTAATATAACCTCTGGTAATACCTATCGCCTCAATCAACAATCCTTTTCATTGTGTAACTTGCAGATAAAGCGCAGGGCATGTGAAGCACTTCCGGAGCTCCTGCGGCCTGTTTCACCAATCACCAACTTCGAGGGAGCACAATGTTCGGATCCCCAGGGCATGGCAGGAGTGGTATCCAGCTTGGAGCAGCTTGATGTGGAGGACTGGGACTTTTAAGGGATCGAGGGCCATTGAAAGCCTGTTCATGTTTACACTGCACAGACCCCAGGGGTTTGCACTTCGGATTGGAGTGGGTGGAGGGGTGCATGAAATGAAACTTTTCAACACCACAAGTCTTAGAAATCATTGCACCGTGCCTAGCGATGGGGTTAACCGTTGATGTGGCAGCACTTGACTATACTTTGTAAAGTGTCCCCCCTCTTAACCTCACACTTTTCATCTCCTATATGTTTAAAGTGGACCGGTTACCAAAAATCACTTTACATTAAGTGTATAAAGACTGTCTGACAAGGTTGTTCACTCAACTGAGAATCCAAAGTAAATTTTAACTTTAAAGCCAAACTATCCAAACTGGAGAGATTCTAAGTCCGCTATGCATCCAGTTCGACTACTTTTGGCCTTAAATTTACAATTCACTTTGAATTGTTACTTTAATTGTTAATCCTGTGAGTGTTGTATTTTTTTTTTATCAGCGGTTTAAGTTACTTTACTTGTAAATTTCAGACTTTTATAAAAACAAAAAAACAAAAAAAACACCACTTTTTTCCCCACCACTCTTCTTCAGGACCGGTCGAATTCACTGCTCACAAAACTAAAGCGATGACCAATCAGTCGGAAGCAATGAAAGATTTCAGACAGTAAAAGGCAGGTAGCTTGCGTTTCACATTAAACCGCTCTGACTGCTGAATGTTGTTTTTCCCCAGCATCTATATGTCAAGTTTTGGTTAATGTTATTTTATTTCCTTTTAGCACTTAATGAGTTTCCACTGTTCTTTAGCGGTTAGGCCTGTTTAACCAATGGGGTTTCTAACCTTCATTCCAGCATTAAAATCAGGTCAACGTTTATGACGGTCATTTTTGCACACTTTCTCAATGTCTTGTTTTCATTGTGATGTAGTCAAGATCTGTCTTAACTCTTTCAGGACTGGGCATATCTCACATCCGACTTAAAGGGATTTTTTTTTCTTTATCTTTCTACTTAGCTATTTATTTATTATCTCCTATTTACTTGCTACTCTTGTCATTAGACATTAATATGAGGCTCTTGAGACCTAACGTCAATCATTTCTGCTTCTGTAGCCATAGTAATTGGATTCTCTAGTATGCATTTTCATTTGAGTTGCCATTTTTCTTATTCATAACTTTTTATAAAAAAAAACAACTTTTTACTGTACATTAAAATAGGCAGTGTGGCAACACTAAAGTAAGCTATGATCAATATACAATCCCGTTACAACACTGTTTTTGTCTCTGGAATTTTTTTGCTTTTCTGGATTGGAGATTTCTCTTTTCTCGTGAGAGAAAAATGACAGAGTAGTTGGAACCAAAGAGGAAAAAGGATGGATCCAGTCCATCCGAGAATGCATCAATTCCCCTCATACCTAGGGAAGGATGGCTTGCCTAGGAGAAACCCAATATACACCCAACCCTCCAGGTCTAGTATGTTAATCCATACATAAGTATGTCTTGAAATAGGTGTGTTCATACTTTCAAATGGGGATGTTTGACGTGTCCTTTTATGGCATTTGGTTTGATAATTTATTCGTAGGTCCTGCTTTTTTCCCCATTGGGAATGTTTAACACAATGGAATCAGAGGGATTACGATATATAAACAAGACACTGTTACACACTTCCTGTTGCCAAAATAAATAAACTTTAGATGTTTCACCTATTCCTTTTGCCATTTGTGTGAATGAGCTCTGTTTTCACAGACCTAAACCTCATCTGTTTACTGTCTGCAATAAAATATATATATATATGCACACCTCAACCAACTTTGCTTCCCCTTGTACATTCCACTACGTCTTAGATAAATTCCGAGCACAAATATAAATATATATATATTATAGTCTGTGCTTGCGCAATCGTCATACCATGTGTAATTATTTGGATATGTACTGAGCATAGCTTCCTACTGCGAGGAGAGTCAGGTTCAAAGCTTACCTTCATAATAAACCATATGTATGGTGATGGCGAGTCTTAAAGGAACATTCCATTTAATGTAACTATTTAGTAGATATACCCCCATAGAAGACATGCATGTTTTCTTTGGGGATATATGAAAAAAACAGCTTCTAAAACTACCAACCCTTCCCTCAAGGACATGACCAATCAAATTGAGAAGTTCTTGCTGGAGCTATAAGCACTAACGATAGTGACTTTCTTATGCTTATCGACAGACTTGAGATTGACTTTGGTCCCAATTGAAATTCAGCCGAATTTTGATAGGGTTGGTGTCTTTTCGAATTTCTGAATCGAAATGTACCCAAATTCCACAGTGTAATAGAGGATCATTTTGGTCGACTTGGAGTTTACAATTTGACCATTTTAAGTATACTTCTCAATGTTGTATAACAGCATATTTGCTACTTCCTTTAATTCTGTGGAAAACATCTCCCCCGCTGTCTTAAGGGACACCTATTGAAATTGTCTTTTTTGGGACAGTTTATAAAAGTGTCAGACTACAAATCCATTTTTACTTCAAACAATGTAGATGGATAATAGGACTCCTCCGCGTCCTCAACAATATACAGGAAAATAAAATCTCAAAGTCGTATTGTTCATACACCAAGAATATGAAGAGTTGTGATTTATGCCTTTGATTGTAGGCTTATCATACTCAGATGTTTCCAGCAGAATGAATGGGCATGTGGGAGAGCAATAAACACAAATAGTGTAATATTGTTAAATGCCACCTACAGAATGTTCAGAAATAATAGGCTCAGCAGATCGGAGATGGTGATTCTCCACAGTGAATTAAGTAGATAGCCACCTCTTGTTTCTGCTTCCAGGTGGATGTCTATGGTTTCTTTTTCACCAACCTCTTCCTTATCACAAAACCAGTGAAGAAAGCTTCCGGCGCAGTACTTTCAGAGGTTCTTGGCACATCTTACTCCTATGGTATTCCTTCTTGTTGGGCAGGAGTCAGGTTTTGTCCCTCGTTACTCCCAATCAGCAACTTACATTCATAGTCCTCTGGCTACCTCCACAGCCATTTTTTTTTTTTTATTTAACAATATTACACTGTTATGTGTTTCTCTCCCACATGCCCATTCATTCTTCTGGAAACCTCAAACTCTGAGTAGGATATGCCTACAATCAAGGGAATGTTTGAGTGCACAAATCACAACTCTTCATATTCTTGGTATATGAACAATACTACTCTGAGTATTTTATTTTCCTGGAGATAATGTGTAGACTACAAATCCACAAAGTATTTCAGCAGGCCTAAGTACTTTGTGTTACAAATGAATACATACAAAACAAGGTGAACAGTGCTAGAGCTTCAAATTACGTAAGAAGAAGGAGAGGGTAATTTCCAAAACTATGTATCTTAAAGGGACACCATAGTCACCAGAACAACTACAGCTTATTGAATTTGTTCTGGTGAGTAGAATCATTACCTTCAGGCTTTTTGCTGTAAACACTGTCTTTTCAGAGAAAATGCAGTGTTTACATTACAGCCTAGTGATAACCTCACTGGCCACTCCTTAGATGGCTGTTAGAGATCCTTCCTGGGTCATGGCTGCCTAAAATGCATCCAAACATTCAGTGTCTCCTCCCTCTGCATGCAGACACTGAACTTTCCTCATAGAGATTCATTGATTCAATTCATCTCTATGAGGAGATGCTGATTGGCCAGGGCTGTGTTTGAATCATGCTGGCTCTGCCCCTGATCTGCCTCTTTGTCAGTCTCAGCCAATCCTATGGGGAAGCATTGTGATTGGATCAGGCCACCACTTCTGATGTCAGCAGACTGCTTGTTTTTCTGAGTCTAACAGCATGCAGAGTTACAGCTTCAGGCTTGAATACAGTAAATGTTTTTACTATATTTATAGAGGCATGAGGGGCCCAGATGGTGGTTTTAACACTAAAGGGTCAGGAATAAGTTTGTGTTCCTGATCCTATAGTGATCCTTGAAAAGGAAAAAACTAAATAGTACAGTGTATTAACAAATAGTGCAGATATTTATAGTGTTCCTTTGGCATGATTTGTTAATATGCAGCACTATTATTTTGTTTAGGTTTTTTTTCCCTTTAAGATACATATTTTTGGAAATCACCCTCTCCCTCTACGTATATAATTTGAAGCTACATCGCGGTTCACTTTTTTTTTTTTTTTGTATTGATTTGTATTCTACAAGGGAGGGCGAACTCCTTGTTATTGAACTGCAGCTATTATACCAGATAGAGAATGCTTATTTTGTTTACAGTGAAGTACTTTGTGTACCTGACCTTATAGCGTTCCTTTAATGGAACACTCCAGACACACAAACATGTATACCTGACCTTAGTGTTAAAAACACTGGCTCCCCTAAATATAGTAAAATCTTAATTTTTGTTCCAGTCTGCTGATGCTGGCTCTGCCCCGATTGGTCCCTTGACTGACAGAATTTATAAACTAATTTAATCACAATGCTTTTCCAGAGGAAAGCATTGGATTGGCTGATCTTGTCAATTCTGATAGTCTCAGCCAAGGAGGCAGGCCAGAACAGAGCCAAACACCACCGTGGTCAATCAGCACCTCCTCATTGAGTTGCATTGAATCAATGCATCTCTATGGGGAAAGTTCAGTGTCTCCATGCAAAGGGTGGAGACACTGAATGTCAGCACTGCCCCAGGGAGCTCCTCTAGTAGCCATGTGAGGAGTGGACACTGGAGGTGTCCTTAGGCTGTAATGTAAACACTGCCTTTTCTCTGAAAAGACTGTTTACTGCAAAAAGCCTGAATGGATTATACTCACCAGAACAACTCAATTAAGCTGTAGTTGTTCTGGTGACTATAGTGTCCCTTTAATGCATAATATTTACAGGGTGCACATGATGTAATGGTTCTTGGAATGTTCTTTTTAAGCTTATAAATGTGAGATCATTGTTTAAACGTAAATACATAAGTTATTCTCAGTCAGTTCAAGTGTTTGTTGTTTTTTGTAGAAACCTTTAATTCATTACAAAAACACTATATACAGGAAATATCTGCTGAGTTACTCTGTCTCTTCAGTGGAATGTTCCGCCTCTTCTTCTGCCTTGTGCTTCTCTAGTTTGGCAGCTAAATCTAGATGGTAAGAAAGGGGGGTAGGAGGGAGAGAAATAATGCATGGTTACAAAAGGTTACATTGGAGGCAGAGAGTGCCTTAACGATGGCAGGAGGCCAATAGTAAATAGAGGGGGTACTGGTACTACCTGGCTTAAAGACTCGCAGGGGTAGAATGGGAAAAAGGATTTCTGAAACACCTGCAGTCCCAGCATTAGCCATTATTGGTCTGCCAATTCTTCATGAACTCACCTTTAGCAGGATTAAAGACTCCATTGGTCTGTGTGTTACACACATAGCAACGCTGGGATTTCCGGTAGTGCTGGAGGGCACATCTTTCACAGAAATAGTGCTTACATCTGAAAATGGAAAACCGTAAAAGGTGGTATCACGGGGCAAAGTGAAAAACATTCTAATACAGAAGTGTTTGCCCTAAACTCAAGAATAGGACTCTTTCAGGGTCATTCAAAGTGAATTTCAAATTTTAGGCCCAAAGAACCAAAACGGGACTTTTTGTTTTCTTCATATCTGCTATTTTTGGCCTAAAATGTAAAATTCACTTAGAATTTGACAGTTCACACTTTAGCACGACATTTCGTGATGCTCCAAGTGAATCTCACAAATCAATTTAATATCTCATCCTTACCCTAGCACCCACACAGAAATTTGGCTAAAAAAAATAAAATGAACCAGTGATCTGTGGACAACCTTTCAAAAACTATATTTGTGATTACTTAGTTCTCTTCTTGTGTTTATTAAAATGGTTGTATTGCTAAATATCTTTATTGCTCACACTGAAAGTTTGAGTAACATATTTGCTCCGTTAAGCCATGTTTAACAGGAAAGAAAATACATATAATTTCTTATGATAGTGTCTCTAAATCCTGTGGCAACATGACAGTAGTCATACCAATTACAATTTAATGAGCTCTGGGTCTTGCTTCACTGTTTATAGGCTCCACTGTATACATTTTGGCCAACCAGGGGACAACTACAGTAGAAGGGACCATGTAGAAAGTCTGGAATGTCAGTTACAGCACACAACGTTAATTAACGCAATACAGTCCAGCATATCCCGGTTCCCATTATTTTGAGCATGTCATTAAGGGGTTAATATATTCAGAGTAAACTGGGGCATTTGTGCAGTGGATACAGCCAACCTACTTGGTAACCACGGGTTGTTTAAAGGATTCTCTGCAGATGAAGCATTTAAAAGGCAGATCTTCGTCACCGCTGCTGACCTCATAATTCTCCTCATCTGGAAAAGAAGTCATGGCAGATATCTGGGTTAAGGCACAACAATCTCGTCAACTACAAAAATGTATAAGGGTGACACAGCTATGAATTACATAATGTGAGGAGTATACATACACTTTATTTAGTAAGGTGATCTTTACAGATGAAACACTATGATCCTCCTTATGGTTTTCCCATATCGTTTTATGTCAAGGTAGTGTTGGTATATTCAACACTAATCTTCTCAGGGAGGATAATTTGTTTAGATTATTTGAGAATTCTATTCAGGTCTCCAGTTATTATGCAACCAAAACTCAACAATGCTCAGTCAGACACAGACAATCAATTTCTTGTAGGTTTAAATGCTCTGTCAAGCATTATGTGGACTGTACTCCTGTCAGAGTAGAAGATCCACCTGTCTTATTACCCCAGATTTATAAGCTACTTGATCTAAATTTGAACTCCACTTATTAGGCCGACTGTATTGCACTATATCTAGATTGGTTTTATTAGTAAAGAATGTTCCCATGCATAGATCTCACTCATTGAGTAAATCAGATATATTTATCGATCAGTTGTGCAATGTAAATAATCTACCGTTCGCTCCGTAACGTCCTTCTTCAAGTTCCCGTTCCAGCTGCCAGCCATGTTTGTAATCTGAGCGGTCATGGAGAAATTTGCAGCTATCTGAAGGAAGAGAGGAGACAATATATATGTGAAGCATGAACAAATAAGCAGGCATATAATAAAGTAAAGGTAAAGTGTTTAGGGAAAGGGCTGCAGTCCAGTCTTGCCTCCAAATCCACAAAATCCGGTCTCTTTGTAATCTTTGCAGATGTCAGGCTGGTAATCCCACCGAACGGTGGCTCTCAGGTGTTCAGGAGCACGAATCGGTCCCTTCCTATGATTTAAAATGCTTGTTACTTTAAAAAAAGAAATGCATAGGTCATAAGTCATTTAAATTTCACAGCAAAATGTATGGGTAGCTAGTACCGCGAATGTGCTGTTGGGTATGTGGGGAACAGAGGGGCAGAGTTGTAATGCACAAGGCCAGGCAGAGAGGCATGTACATTTAGCTCAAAACACTAGAGACTCATAAAATCATGTTTGCAAAACATGAGGAAAAAGAGGAGAGGGATATTCACATTATAAAACTGCAAATATGAGTATCATATGGGAAATTTGAATAAGGACTGATTCTAAAAGTGGAGAAAGGAGCAGAAATATTGAATTGGTTTCCTAGGTGATGGCTTCACATTTAGAATTTTGCCTCAGAATTATTCTTTATAGATAACCTGCAATGCATCCTCAAATCCGTTTTCTCTACAGTAGAAGGAAGCCTATACCTTATTGAATAAACGGGAGATAAGTGAGAGATGGTGGCATTTTTACTGCATTTTAAAAATAGGTGCAGTTAGTGGAAAAGAAAGTGTTTTTCTACCTCACCATGCCGGAGGAAGCGTTTCCCAAAGACGTATCTTTTGGTTTAATAAACTTCTGGTAATTGTGTATGCCCCGATATATCTTATCGTCTTCTCTTCCTTTCAACTCCTGCAGGAGAAAAAGGGAAAAAAAACATTTAGCGAAAAGTACATAAAGAGAACAGTGTCCTATGACATCTCACACGTGGCGAAAGGATGAGATAAGGTCACCCACCTCCTGTACTTTCTGGCTCCTCTCAAATATGGCCTGGGCATCCTTGTCTTTTTCCGTATCCAGTTCATAAGTGGCAGTGGCTCCCATATCGTCTGGCCCCACTGGTTTCTGAAATACAGAGCAAATCAAACATCAGTTTAAGGAATCAATCTTTTCAGAAGCACTGTTTTCGATACAGTAGATAATTATTCCCTACTAGTAAATATTATGCTGAACTAGGGTTAGCCAATAAATAGCTCTCCAGAAATGGTGGTTCATGCATGCAGCTGGCTCATTGTACACTCTGTTCCACAAAAGCGAGAGAATTACCTGTTCTACCCATATCTACAGTATTTATTTTTTTACATTACATAAATATCTAACAGAATAATAAGCTGCATATTACTTAAACAGAGAATTGTGTGTAAAGTTAACTCTTATGATAAAGCAGGGGTGCCCAAATGGCAGATCTCTAGAGGTTCCAGAACTAGAACTCCCATGATGCTTTGCCTGCCTTAAGAATGACAAAGCATCATTGGAGCTGTATTTTTGAAACATCTGGGGATCTACCTTTTGGGCACCCGTGTCCTGAAATGTCTTACCGCAGATCTGCTAGATTTGTAGGACACATTGATGGATTTTGTTGACACATCTTCTTCATCACTACTACTTGCTCTGTAATCAGCTGCTTCCTTCAAACTGGACTTAGTCTGGTAAAGAAACAGAAAGACAATACATATAGTTAGAGATCGAATGAGAAAGACCAAGAGAAATAAATGTATGGTGGGTTACTGGAAGCAGTGGCAGATGAGTGTTTCAAAGTACAGACTCCGTGCAGCTTATCAAAGTAAGAAACAGCAGAATTGTAACACGTTTACTAGGTCTCTAGAGAAGAACAGGACTATATGATTTAACCCCCTTTACCATAAGGTGACAAAGAAAGCAGAGATTGTATTATCTGCACATTTCTGAATAAAAGAACCTCACATTAATTGTAATGCCAAGAAAGCTGTGGAGCTTGCAATCTATCTGTCCAGCAACAGAGAGAAAACTAAACATGTCACGTACTTTCTGGACCATCGGGTTGACGGATTCCTTCTTTTTTCTTCTGACTACAGATTCTCCTTCATCCTCCTCACTGCTTCCTGTAGATACAAGAGCACAGATCCAATGCTACTACTGACTACTAGATTTCAGAAATAATGAAGGGAAATAGTTTTATGTCTATATTAGAAATGTTATTATTTTCCAAGCACTAGTCTTCACAGACCTACTCACTGTAACATAACTCTCTAACTGTACCCGCAAGGCAGAGATGTTGGTGCCCATATTTTTTATCATAACAATAATGTAAAGATGTGTCGCCGCTCGCGGTTTTGCACAAGAAGGTAAGCTGTCCTACAGAATCTATAAGGTCATAGAATATCCATAGTCTACTGAGTGGTTTGAAATAATTGTTTCCCTCTGGCCTACTGGCGATAGCTAACCATCTCCGCTATAAATGTTACCCAGCACGTTCTTATTTTTCCAACACCCTTTTAGCCCAATAAGTTTACATCTTTCTTCCTCTCTACTCCTTTTAGTTATCTTCTATATTTTATCCTTACACGCCCCGCCATTCTTGATCTCTCTTTTCCTCTTACTGTTAATCTCTTTATCTCACGTTCCCCTTTCTTCCTCTCTAGTCCTATTATTGTTAACCCGTTTTACCCCCACATCTCCAACCTCTTTCATCCTCTATTACCATTTACCCCACATACTTCCCCTTTCCTTCGCTCTACTGCTGAGGTTTGGATTTTTATTATTTTTTTACCAACCCCGCTTACTTCCTGTCTAGTCCTGTTATTTTTAATTCCCCTTTGAACCCAACATGGGTACCCCTTCCTTCCTCTTTGTTTCTTTTATTGTAAAAAAATTTTTTACCCCACATCTCTCCTGTCTATTCCTCTTATTTTTAATCCATTTTTACGACACAAGCTTGCACCCCTTTCTTCCACCCTTGCTCTCTCTATTCCTGTTATTAGAATCCCCTTCTTAACCCCCGGTACAAACCCCTTTCATCCTCCCTGCATTCATTCTCCCCCTCCATTATGTTTAATTTCTTGGTTCCCACCCCTCTTGCTCTCTCTATTCCTGTTATTAGAATCCCCCTTCTTACCCCCCCTCCCCCCAGGTTCTTCCCCCTTGCTCTCTCTATTCCTGTTATTATTATTAATTTCCTGGTTCTCACCCCTTTCTTGCTCTCTCCGTTTCCGTCCGGCGAACTTCCTCGTGCTTTTCTTAAAGAGAAAGCTACAGACCGGGGTGTTTGTATCTGATCCTTGCTGGGCTCCTGGGGGCCCAGAATCCGCCATGTTTACACCGGGCTAACGGCGCGCTGACGTCATCAATGCCCGCCCTGCTTAGAATCCTGCAGTATGTGATTAGGAGAGAGCGCCACCTGGTGGTGGGAGATATATATGCAGCATGGTAGGGCAGGGATAGCTGGAGGACAGACACAGTCTGCATGTTTAAAGTGTATCTGGGGCTGAGTGTCAGCTGAGGGGTTATACTCTGTAAAAGGTAACACAGCAATTCAAATTTCAGGCCAAAATAGCCGAACTGGAAAAATTCACCATATCAGCTTCATGGTCGACGCTAGTATAATGCGCACATGCAGCCATCTTAGGGCGCACCGACCTCAGGGCACAATCCTGGTGACCAGTGATAGGAGGTACACACGGCGCCCGCCGGACTATCTAGTGCGGCCTCGCAGCCCGTGGTAGAGAAATGTAGAAACATAGAATGTGACGGCAGATAAGCAGTGGCGGCTCTAGACTTGGCAACGCCTTAGGCGAGACTCATACATGAGGCCCACACTAACACCATTATTGGAAAAAAATAGCAGCTGATTTGTGTGTGTGTATAAGAAGCTGTAGATATATTGAAGGGGGAGCTTGCAGCACTGGATATAGAGAGCTAGTCTTTGTATACATTGTTGCATTGTCTACCTGTATGTGCCTGAGAGTGTGTGTCTGGCAGTGAGTATCCTTGTATATGTATGTATGTTTCTCTGAGCATCTGTATGTTTGTGTACTGCATGTGGCCTTTGGCACTGAGTTTATGGTGGAGCTATGTTTTATGACAGTGTGTATAATTATTGCCTTCAGGGGGTGACAGGGTGAGTAAAGGGGTAACTGTGGCAGGGTGAGTGTAAAAGAGCAGGAGGGTACCAGAGTGTATGGAGCTGGGTGCCAGAGTGTTGAGGGTTGACAGTGAGAATGAAGGGGGAGTGCCCGAGTGCGGAGAGTGGTGCCCGTGTGTGCGGAGGGAGAGACAGTGTGTATGGAGGGGGGTGACAGTGTGCGCCGAGAGTGGTGTCAGTGTGTGTAGAGAGAGGTGACAGAGTGTGTGGGGAAAATGACATAGTGTGAGGAGTGGTGACAGTGTGAGAGGGTTACATTAGTGTAAGGGGTATGACAGAGTGAGAGGGAGGGTGACATAGTGAAGGTGGGTAACAGAGTAAGAGGGGGTGTCAGACTAGGCGCCCAGTGCAACTTACGATCGTCCCTGCTCAGTTACCAAGTTGCCCAGGAAAGCGCTAATTGGAGGGGAGATGAGGAAGATGAAGAACCATTGATGCACACTGAGAGCCAGTGGGAAGCTCCCTTCTTCAAAGTCAGGAACCCTTTTTACTGGATCGAGAAATAGCGACAGCCCGGCTAATTACTTAAGCTGGGTACATCAGATTTTGCTTGTATGGATTAGCCCTGTTTAGGGATATATCATTTGTTGATCTACTGTTGGGAGAACTTAAGTTTTGAAGTTGCTATTGTAAGGCACCAATGCTGTCTGGAAGTTAATAAAATAATTCACAGTTAATTGAGTTATTTCCCCTGACATAGCAGCACCAGGGAGGGATCCTATTGTCACCGTTAATGACCCCCCTGTTCTGTTTGTCCCTATAAATATGTGCCTGTGCCCCAATAAAGTGTGTGTTTTACCCTTCACCAAGTGCCGTCTAGTGTTTGAGAAAAATGCTATAATCACGTTAGCACTTTGTTTTCCGGTGAGAGGGAACTTTAACAGAGGTACTCAGCCGGAGCACTGGTACTCCAAAAATGGAGTATGTATGTGTAATTGCAAGGGTGTATTTGTATGTAGAGTTGTGTGAATGCAGGGATGTATTTACATATGAGCACACAAATGCACAGACACACACACAGATACACTCAAAGGGATACATTAATATACTAAAAGAGATTTTCACACTATACACACACACAGACAGATACACACACAGAAATAAAGAAAACATATTTTAGTCACCCTCCCGTTTCGATGCATCTTGAGTGCAGAAGGGAGGCTTTGCTACCTGAATTCCCAAAGACCTGGTCTCTGCGTTATTTAATCCTTATACACTAATTTAACCTATGTCTTCCTGTTATAATAATGATAAAGTTATTTGTATTAATTGGTTACCACGTTACGTACACAGGACAGGGCACAAAACTCGTTTTTTTTTGCCAGGACAGGAATCCAAAGCATGGGACTATCCCGGCAAAAATGGGACAGTTGGCAACTGTGGCTAGAGCAACATGCGCAGTGTATACACTAAAGGCAGCCTCAGTATGGCTGATATTAGCTTATTGGGCAGTTCCAGGCATCATATTCTGCTCATTGACCTTTCAGTCTTTAGATACAAAACCCTAATATTAGCATCTATGATGATATTGATTTTCATCCATAAAATTTATTTCCAGTTGGCTCAGCCCCTTCTCTGCTTTTCCCTGTGATATGTATTGAAATGACCAATAGAGGTCGCTGTTACAATATTAAGAGGGAAAGTCAGAGCCAGGAAAAGCGTTATATATGCGGCCTTTATCAAACTCTTAAAGGTACAGGCCAAGCACCATGACCACTACAGGCCGCTGTAGTGGTGGAAGAGCTCTGGTGCCATCACACAGTAGGTCTGAAAAATTTATCTGTAATCTCCAGGTGCCCGTTCCTCATCATGACTCTTCTACAGAATAAAGCAAGACTCCACCAGCATGGCCTGCTTAAAATCGGCACCATCACCATCTGGGAACTTTGCAGAACTTGCAAGATCCCCGACGTTGACATTACCTGAATCTGTCCATTGAGGGCGCCGCCATCATCTTTCGTCTGCTCCTCTTCACCAGGAGCCGATGTCCCTGCTGTACTCTCGCGCATGCACCAGAGTACAGCATTAAAGTATTTGGAGGATGCAGCCAGACTATGGGATCCTCCGTAGACTCAGCCAGCTCCCTGCAGCTAATTCCAACTCAGTCAAAAGGAGTATTCCATAAAGATTTAGCTGTCGCTTTAACTCTGTATAGGTAACTGGATTCTGCTGCAGGATAAAACTGGAAGTGAGGCTGCGGGCACCTAGCAGGGACACAGGTAAGTTGTCAAAAACAGTTTGACTACTTACGGTAGTCACTCCTAGCACCATAACTACTACAGTGCGTTGTAGTGATTATGGTTCATAGAATGTTCCTTTAACAAGGCAAAAATTTCTTTTTTTTCTTTTTTTTGCAATAAGCCTTTTACTACATACTTATTCTAGGAGGACTGAAACCTTCCATTTATTTATGCTCTGAGCTGGATAGCAGCCTATGACCATTGCCTATGATAGAGTCCTAATGACACAGTGTCCCTCTCTGTCCATGTCATATGTTGGGAGATATGTAATTTATAGTCTGCAGGATTGGTCCTTGATTGATGACTTAATTTCCATTCAGCAGCATTTGAAGTCTACACAGAGCAGGAATAACCATAAGGTAACGCTAGATGTCCCCCTAGGGCCCGGGTGTTATACAGGAACCCTAGAACCATGATATTTCTCGGGCCCTATTGACAATCCCTATGTGAAGAATGAAGGGGAGCAAGCTTGCACACTTTCTAGGGCCCCGTGTGAACTTGATCCTTCTCTGATTCTACGTAATGCTGGGCAGCACGTCCCATCTGCTGTCGATCAATGTTTATTAGTGACGTGTCCAGGAAACATGGCGGATCTTGCAATCCTAGCTGGGAAGCAGCGCCATCAATGCTGTTGGTAATATAGTCCTCACGTGGAAGGCTGCGTCCTAATTTACCAAGAAAACCGAAGATACGTTTTGCCGAGACTGGAAATGGCAGATATTCCGAAATGTCTGCAGCTACCAGCATCTTACATATGGGATCCATCCGCGTGGCTGTCGCATCTATTTGTCATCTTAAGCGTATGTTTTAATAATGCTTTGTGTACACTGAACATTGCATTATTGTACGTCTGGTAGTGTATGATACCTGTAACCTTACGATTCCCCTATCTGACACTTCTCGAGGCAAGTGTGGGGTCATGCAGTACAGATCAGGTTCCTATCTGGAGTTTTGAGCATCTAACTTTACATAGTCAAATGTGTTATTCAAATGCTCTCCGATAGAGTTTCAGAATGTTGTCTTTGGCACTGGATGCTGGCAAGCAGCTATGGAATCAGAGACAGATAAATACATTTATTGGATGACAGTCTATTAATAGTTCATGGGTTTTATGTTAATTGGAAGAAAGCTGCTCCCATCTGCCTACAAAAAGCACAGCAGCATCTACCGCTTGTTATACAGTTACATATACATACCTTACCATCAAGACCTTCTGCAATAATCACTAATAAAAATATTAAAGAGAATGGGTTCAAGTACAGATCCCTGAGGTACCCAACTGGTGACAAGCCCATGCTTCGAATATACGGTAACTAAAGCAGGGGTTTTAAAACTACAGCTTCCATGATGCGTTGTCATTCTAAAGGCATGCAAAGCATCATGGGAGTTGTAGTTCTACAACATCTGGGGAATCTACCTGTTGGGCACCCTTGAGCTTAAGGGTTACTCCAAGCACCATGACCACTTCAGAGATTTGAAGTGGTCATGGTGCTTGGAGCCTGTATGTGCAGCGTTATGCTTTGACATAGATAATGTTTTACAGTTTTATGTAATATTTGTAATTTCCTGTTAATTTCTAAAAGTAGATCCCCAGATGTTGCAGAACTGCACCTTGCTTGATATCTCGCCAGCCTTTAGAGTGTCTGAACTTCATCAAAGTTGTATTTCTAAAACATCTGGGGTCTACATTTACACCAATGATTTAGGGAATAACCCAAATACACCACATTTTACAGATTTGAAAGGCAGTTGAAGGAATACTAATGTTTAAAATATAGATATATTATTTTATATTAGAGTGTTCTTGTCATAGAGTGTTGCCTCCCTGCCAATCGGAAAAAAAATTGTCATAAAACGTACCTTTATTCCAGGGTCCGGACACTCTCCTTTGTTCAAGAAGTAATCACTTGTGATTGCACGATATTAGCCACTCTCTACCAGCCTGACGATTCTCATAGAGAAACATTGGACATGTTCAGCATCCTATTGATGTGCACCGTGACAATCTTCAATTCTCAAACGTTTTCAATGACGAAGCGCCCTTAGAGGTTGCCAGTCTCACAGTCACTTTAAGAGTGGTTTTAGACAAATATACACATTAAATTTGCATTGTCTAAAAAAAAAAAAAAAAAAATACAGGGTCAACACACCAAAACCACTTCATCATGATGAAGTGGTTGTGGTACTTAGTAAATCCCTTTAATTGTGCAATCTAGGCAAAAACCTCTCTCTGCATCTCCAGCCTATTCAAAAATCTAATGTAGACCAACAAAATGTAATAGGTGATAATGAGATAATCTCTTTTATTTTGCTTTTTTTTTTTTATAAATTGCCAACAAGTCCCGCGCAACTATATTCTGTGCCCTTTTCAAGTGATACAAACTCAGCGGCTATGCGACTGCTTAATAGCCACGTCCTTCAGTTATCTCTGCTTAGTGAAAGTCTACCAGCAATATTTAAATTATTAATTTTTTAATGTACAACCCGATCTCCTGAAAGTGTCTGTTAGTTCACAAGACAGGGAGAACATCTCCTTTTATACAGCGTGTCCTGGAAGGCCCTCTTTGCTGACAGATTAAATCTATTCCCCGTGTATCGCATACCCTACAATAATACGCACATTAATCATGTTATAGGCCGGAGGGATGGATTCAGCAAACAGGGAATTGTGGGAATTTGAAAAGGTTGTTGAGTAGGAAAACATCGCCTACTCGGCTACTTCCCAGCTTGGCTAGTTCAGCCTAAAACACACTATGTGCTTGTCAGTTCGTCATAAATCAACGTTTAGTGAATAAACCCCAGGAAATGGGCTGCTTACTTGCTGTGGCCCTGAAAGAGGAATTCAAATTAAATTTCAAATTTTGGACCTAAATAGCTCATCTGGAAGCAAAGCTGACTAGAAGAATTTTTCTGCTCACCAGTGGTTTAAAGAAATAGTTTTGGCACCATAACAACTTCATCAAAATGAAGTTGTTATGGTGCCAGGAGGTCCATGGTGCTATCTTACCTTTAGGGGTTAAAGTAACTTTTTTTTTTTTTTTAGCCATTTCTATGAATGAGAAGCTACTGATCTGCTTATAGCATCATCTGACTGCTGTAAGCCAATCAGCCTCCCCCCCCCCCGCACGGCGATGACACAGCAGATATAGAGCGGGCAGAGACAAACTGCGCAGGAGACTCTGGAGTTAAACCATTCGTTAACGGTTCAACCCCTCAGGGTAAGCCAGCACCAGGGACCTCCGGGCACCATAACAACTTAATTTCAATGAAGTTGTTATGGTGCCAGTGTCCCTTTAATTTCTACTTGCCAATGGCTAGTGGCGAGTTGAAATTTTGATATATGTATAAAATTAATATAGTTTATATTTCATTGCAGATTTGTAGGTTGCAGAAGAGGTACAGTATTTAGATTTACCCCATCCCCTGCCTGTTTACTGAATAAAAGGTTATTAATTCCTGGCAGGGTTTTAGGAGACTCCTATCTGTGGTGTAATTTGCAGAAAGTGAAAGATCTCTCAACCACAGTTTAACCCCTTAAGGACCAAACGTCTGGAATAAAAGGGAATCATTACATGTCACACATGTCATGTGTCCTTAAGGGGTTCATCTTCCTGCCCTGCTGTAAAGGGAGAGTTTCTCATGAAAAGCTACATGTTTACATAAATACCTTAAAGAGACAGCGACTGCTTTAATTTAAAACTGCAACAAGTAACTATATATATATATATAGGCAAAGGAAAAATACCGGCACTCAAGGATTTTCCAGAATTCACTACTCCATTTATTGTAGAAGAATTAAAATCGACGTTTCAGCTCCTCTAGGGAGCTTACATCAGGACACAAATATATTTATCAACGCAAGTAATGGATTTCTGATGAATGTCTCGAGGTGTGGCGCAAGAAACGTTCATTACTGCTGATTCAAGGTGCATTTAAATGGGTGTGTTCATTAAACCCCAAATTGCAGTAATTTACAATTTGAAAAACTTGCAAAACTGCTGATTTGGAAAAACACCTTTAACTTTTCTACAGTCGCCACTTGTTTTTTTTATTAGACAACACTTTACAATCAGGATATAAATCTGTTACAATTTGTTTTGCAAAGTAAACTTTTAAGGCAAACATAACTGATTTGAAACATTTTCCAACTTAGTTATGCTTTCACATTGGATGTTTTGGTTTATAACATGGGTCGTCAACCTGGTCCCTACCGCCCAATAGTGGGCGTTTCAGGATTGCAGGTGGGCGGTGGGGATTTCCTCATTTGGAGAGATTGGGTGGGCGCGAGCCGGCGGTACCCCTGCGACCGGGTACCGCCATCACCATTTGTGGCCCGGCCCGGGCGGCAAACCGCCAGGGCCGCCGTCCAAGGGGTCCATCGGGTGGCCCACGCTGTTAGGGCCACCCTAAGGATGTGGATTGTATGGGGGCCCGGTCAGCGATGGGCACGACCGGGCCCCCTGTGATTACATCACAGAGCTGGGAGGAAGTAACTGCACGTCACTCCTCCCAGCTAACACTGAGAGCCGCGCGGGAGGAAGACCAGGAAGTCAGAGTGGGAACTCTGACTCCCATCCACCTGAGCCACCAGTGGACCCCAGGGAAAATCACCCTCCTGCACCTTAAAGGTAGGAAACAGGAGGGTGACTTAAATATAATATGTGTGTGTGTGTCTTTGTATGTATGTCTTGTGTGTGTCTGTATGTGTGTGTATTTGTCTTTGTATGTGTTTCTTATGTATGTGTATTTGTATGTATGTCTTTTGTGTGTGTGTGTCTTCTTTGTATGTGTTGTGTGTCTTGTCTTTGTATGCATGTGTTTTGTGTGTGTATGTGTCTTTGTATGTATGTGTGTCTTATGTATGTATCTGTATGTATGTGTGTGTCTTTGTATGTATGTCTTATGTGTGCCTGTCTGTGTGTGTGTATGTATGTGTGTGCCTGTCTGTTTGTGTGTCTGTCTGTTATAGTGGGTTATAGTAAGTGGGCTACCTAGCTCAGCCTTCCTACTGGGCATTGCTATAAGTAAGGTTAAAAAATATAAAAAAGGGAAAAAAAAGTGGGGAGGGGAATTTAGGAGGAAGAGGAGAAATCATATTATGCGCAAACAGAGAAGTCGTCTGAATATCACTGAAAGAGGAGACTTTTGTTTGTTCCTTACGAAAATCGAACCAGATATCAAATATTTGGTCTCGCAGCATCAACCTCAAGGATCTCATTAATCACTAGTAAAGGTAATTTCAATTTACTTTATTGTTTTCTCATTAAACTTTATAAAGTTAAAAACATGATAAACATGCATTAAGTAGAAATAAAAAGATAAATGTACGTACATTTATTTTTTTTAAAACACCATCCTTTCTAAAAAATATTCTGCACTTGCGCGAAAACTGGTGGGCGGTAAGGAAATTTTTCCATCAAGAAAGATGCATTAGTGGGCGGTAGGTAGAAAAAGGTTGACTACCACTGGGTTATAATTTGAAATTCAATTAGAATTCACAATGACTACCCGATAGTCCACATTTTAGTAAATAACTCTGTACTTTAGTTCAACCATTTCTGTACACCTCCTAAGTGTCCTTATTTAGGAAGGACTGTCCTTATTTTGGGCCCAAATCCCTCTGTCCCTCTTTTCTAGGAGCTCCATATTGTTGGTGTGTCTGAGTGTATAACAGAGCTCCACAGCAATAATACTCCCAGTAATGTGTCTGAGTGTATAACAGAGCTCCACAGCAATAATACTCCCAGTAATGTGCCTGCGTGTATAACAGAGCAACACAGCTATAATACTCCCAGTAATGTGTCTGAGTGTATAAAAGAGCTCCACAGCAATAATACTCCCAGTAATGTGTCTGAGTGTATCACAGAGCTCCACAGAAATAATACTCCCAGTAATGTGTCTGAGTGTATAACAGAGCTCCACAGCAATAATCTCCCAGTAATGTGCCTGCGTGTATAACAGAGCTCCACAGCAATAATACTCCCAGTAATGTGTCTTTAAATTACAATAAATGTGTTTAGAAATCAGTCTGTGTAAATAAGATACATTGTTCTTGTTTTAAATTACATTTTAGTTGCATAAAATTTCTCAGAAGAACCCCGCCCCCAGAATTAAAGTGCCCCCCATTGTCCATTTAAAATGTTGGGAGTTATTTCTGTAGGAATAAAAGTACTTTCTGGAGACCTGTAACAACTGTTTTTGATGGTATTGGAAAAGTTAAATTTCACTGAGTACAACGGCAGCGTCAAAAACCTGATGACATTTGTGGAATTGCTGCATTCTGCCACTAGAATGTAATGTCTGTCCAACATACAGGAAGTATAGTTACACGGTGCATACAAGCACTGCAATGTTTATACTGCAGAGTTAAGACTGCCTCTAGTGGCTGTCTATCAGAAAGCCACTGGAGGCACTTCCTGCAATTTCATGGAGTTTAACTCCTCGCGTTGTGTATGAGGTGTGTATGTCCAGCGTCTTCAAATCCCCCATAGGAAAACATTGGTTCAATACTTTCCTATCAGGAAGGCCTAATGCGTGCACGGCTGATGTTGCAGGAGGCGGAGACACAGCCAGCGCTGAGGGACTTGGGCACTGGAATCGGGTAAGAAGTTAAAGTGTTTTAACCCTTTATTTGCAATGTTTGGGTATGAGCAAGGAAGGGGGGGCAGCGGACACTGTAATGTTAGGAAAACAGCTTTGTATTTCTAACAATTCAGTGTTTGTGAAGGGAAATATCCTGGGCTGGAGACACAGGGTTCCGGTTTTGTTGTTGGGGTGTGTGGGGGCGACACGGTGGCCCCCTGACGGTGAGGTCCTATGGGGGTAGGTTTGCGTTTGAGAGGGGGGGAGCATGGAAGATACACACAGAACTCCATTTCTCCACTTCCAAGTCCCCTCCTATGTATGACGAGCACAGGGTGACTTGGAATCTCTGTCTCGCCTGCCTAACCCAGACTTCCACAGACTGATCGACTATGAGGGCTCCATGTGCCTGACCGGTACAAACGTAGAAACCGTGTGGCACAACCCACTGAAACTGTAATCGGATGTAGCTCAGAGCCCCTGCGACAGATCACAGAGCTATTTTGCCAGATAGGGCGCTCGGGGACGAGCTGTCCACACGTGTGGGGTTTGTTGAAGTAATAATGTGTGTTTAGGGTTATTCAGTTAAGGCACCATGTTGTCTGGAAGCTAATTAGATTACCGGTAATTGATCTAGCTATCTCTCAGACACAGCGGTGCCATGGAGGGAACTGTTAAGGACCCCCTGTTGTGTTTGTCCCTATAAATATGTGTGATTTGTGACAATAAAGGTGTGTGTGCTTTAACCTTCACCAAGTGTCGACTGGTGTTTGGGGAAAGTACTATAACCACTTCAGCTCTGTATTCTCCAGCGAGAGGGAGCTTTTAACGGAGGTACTCAGCCTAAGTACTGGATCCCCATTACAGTGTTCCTTTAATTCACGAGCTGAGGGCATTAGCTGCTTAGGAAACACTGTCTCTCCATCAGTGGGAATGGAGGTGCAGGGCAGTGTCCAGCGTGAGAAGTGAAAATTCTAAAAAAAAATGGTGTGATCACTTAGAATGGGGGGAAGGGGCTCCAGGGCACTCCTGGCACTATAACCACTACAGCGCGGTACTACTTATGGTCTCTGGAGTTTTCCCTTGTTTGCAATAGAAAACCAAACTTAGCTGTGTATACTTTTTTTTTCCATCTTATTATTGTCATTTTGTGTCTGCAATCCTTTAATGCTGAATGTCCCGTTGGAGACGGGCTTGTTTCTGTCTAGCCTGGTCTCTTTTTGCTGTGTAAGGAGTGACCTGGTGCTCACAGAAACCACAATGACACGTGACTTGCTACACAGAGGAAGAGATACTAGCGGACGGACAGATCAGTTTAAAGTGTTAATACCTTGCGACAGCAGCAAAACCGACAGGCAAACAGCTTCCTCATATAATGATTTGAATATGATTGTTATCGAGTATACTAAGCCTTTATAAAGGCCAACATATTGCCTTGTGTGGAATAAACCTCTTATTGTCTGCAGTAAACCTGGTCTTGATGTTTTTCTAAAATTATTTGAATATATTATGTGAGATCAGGGAAGTCGGTGAGATACCATTTTTATGAGATATATACATAATGTCCCTTTAAATAAGTGGGAGATGGATGATTATGTTGTAAAGAATCCTAAGTGACATGAAATTTAAAGGACTAAAATATATTCATGGACTGTTTCAGAATTTGATGTAGACAATGCAGGTGAAATTGTGAAGCAGTTTTTTTTTTTTTTACATTTATTTTTCTTCATTTAATTTTCCTAGAATTCTATCACACCTTAGCCATTATCTTTTTTTTTTCTTCTTCCCATAAACCAATTGTACATCTTCATACCTACCTGCCTATGGTGACCGGATTTCATAACTAAAACAAAATAAGGCATTATTTTCTGTTATTTGAGTGAATTGTGTTAATTAAAAAATAAAAATATAAAATGTTGGGCAGTAACGGAGTTAGAAAAATCTTAAAATTATATTTGCAAACCTTGACTATTTCAGGCTACTTTTTGCAATTCTGTAACTTGATACCAAATACTCTCTGACCCTCTTCACCCAGGCTCCTCCCCACCAGTTTCTTATTCATTTTACCTGCCCTTTGTAAAAATATCCCAAAATCTTGGGACGTACAGTCCTGTATCAGCCCTGATTAAATGCACATGTTTGGGATGAACATCTCACACAATACCCAGAAAACCTGCACAAAGTGAGTATACTATCATGCTCAACCTGTCTGGCTTAGCATAGTGGGAATGGTACATCCAGAAAATCTGCAGCAGGCTGACTGGGCATCAATGGAAATATACTCTCCTGTAGGCTAGCTGGGCTTAATGGGAGTGGTACTCCCAAACATCTGCATCAGGCTGACAGAATTCAAAGAAAATATATATTTACAAACCTTTCCCATAACGCTCAGCCAGTCTATGGCTATGTAAGGCCTAGCAAGCCTCCTGTAGGTATTTGGGAACCAAATTTTCCCCTGGGCCCTAGCTTAGCATCATGGGTAGTGTAGTTCCCAAACATTTGCAGTGCCAATATTAGCTACTACTGCTAAATGTGAATGCAATCAAATGCAGAGGAGAAATCTTATTAAAATGTTCATCTTTGGAGTTCATTGCCAATTTTTAATTGTCTTTATTTATACATCTTCCCGGCAAGATGTAATCCCTCTGCGTCCCATTAGACTTTATCTCGGGCCTCTCCATAACAGCAGCTCCGTGGGGAGCGAGAGGGTTACTAGATCCCTCCAAAGGTTCATCCGAGAACACACGCTACCCTTGGGGGCTTGAAAAAAAAAAACAGCGAGAGGAGACACGCAATCACAATGTTCCCCCAACCCAGCCTTTTACGTCACTGTCTGATTTTCTTTTTTTTTTTCTTTGCAATTTTGTGTCGATCATATATTTTCAAACATCTTTTTCCGCTCTAATCTCAATAACACACTGACAGAATCAATCCTGTCTCCTGGAAGACGGTTACGATACAAAGTGAGATTCTGTGCAGATGTCGCTGCATTTGCCGGGCCATTTTTACTGCCATCTTTTTATTTATAGTTCTCTCATTTCCGCCCTTGTTTATTATTCAATCTCTTTTGAGATCCCGTTCCCTCCCTATTCATTTATTTCTTCCTTCCTTCTGCTCCTCATCACCTGAATTTATTGCGCCTCCCCTCTGCTTCCACGGCAGCCGATTCCCAGTAATGGGAGCATCCTCTGCATCACCATGGAAACCAAAGCGTTTTCGGCCCTTTTGTACAGACACCTGCCAGACGCATTGTGTATGCAAATGTGGATAAATAAAATACAGGGAGTGTACGTAGAAGTATATTTTTCAGTGGAGAGAACTAATAGCACATCTAGTATACCTGGTTTATGTGTATGCAGCATTAAATCTTGATTTATTTATGATTAACTTTACCACCTCTGCTGTGAGAATGTTCTATGTATCCACTACCTGTTATTTTGTTTGTTTTTTAAACAAAAAACTCCCCTTTTCAGCTCTCAAGTCCACAGATATGAGCTCTGGAGCAAATACTAGGTGCGCAAGTGACCTAAATGGTTACATCCTGCTGTAGTGGTTATGGTGTGAGGAGTACCCTGGCCCGTTCTCCGTTAATGCAGCAAACCCTTTGCCAACGGTTTTCCCTCTAACTGGGTCCCTGCTGGGCATCTACAGTCCTCCATAGCCTGTGATGAAATCTCTGCAGAAACCGGACATCGACCCGCCATCCATTCATTGGCTGAGAGCGTCAGATGACCGCAGTTCTGTAGAGATTTGCACAGAATTGACATTAGCCAGCCCACAACTCTTGTTCCAGCCAGTCCCAATGATGCTGGTGGAGTTACATCTACAGCAGTAGAAGGGTTAAACTCAGTATGTGCAGCATTCAAAGTAAAACGTTGCACATACAGACTATGAAGTGGTTATGGTTCTTGGAGTAACCCTTTAATATAGTTTCTGTTAACTTTTGTCAATCGGTCCTATTTTTTATTTTATTTTTTTACTGTGTAAGCATAGGTTACCTCCTACCTAGTATTCCACAACCCCGCTGTAATTACAGTTTAGCATTTTAGCCTGAATTTTGCAATAATTTTTTCCTTTTAATTATTATTATTGCTATTTATATAGCACCGACAGATGCCGTAGCGTTTTTATTCGTTTTTTTTTGTTAAAAAAAGACCTTTAACTATCTATTCATTACTAACACAAAGTCCAGGGTAGTAAAGATACAGCCATGTAGGAGCCTATAGTGACTCCTCCTACTGCGCATGGGAGATTATTCCGCATCTTGTTCTGTAAAAGTATTTTAAAAAATACCGAGGGGTCTTTTTACAAAAATGTGAACAAGTTCATTGCGGACTTGGGAAAATACAGGCAAAAATAGCTAGGCAGGGGGAAAGTTTGTAATCTACTTTCTATCTGCACTTCTGTCTGAACTGTGAAATGTCGGGAATTGCTCATTTTTGTCCAAAATTGCCAAATTAGAGGAATTCTCCATTCCCACAATTTTTGTCCAAATTGGCTTTTTTTTTTGTACTAAAATTTGCATCATTTCCTGTGTTTTTGACTTAACCCCAATATACTCTACTAGCTCCCAAACAGATGTAGAACTGCAACACACATAACGCTTGGACAGCTGGAAGGGACTGCCATTTGCCCAACTTTATATAGCGGGCTATTTGTGGCCAACCTGTGGCACTTCAGCTGTTTTTGGACTTTCTTTCCCAGAATGCTAAGCCAGCTTGATGTTTATCTGTCAGTGTAGCAGAAGGCGCTGAAGATGTGGCAAGAAGGGATGATGTAAGGGGAAACAAGGGGAGGAGGGGGGCTGCAGGTAAAATGGGAGAAAAGGACACGGGATTGATACAAATATAAAGCAACAAGTGAAAGCATGGAGGGGGGGTTGTGGCAATGAGATGGGAGAGGGCAATCAGGGGCAGATAATTTGGGCAGGAGCAAGGGAGAGGGGCAACAGGAGGGGAGGAGGAGCAATGGGGGAAGGAGGGGGTTAGATGGAGGGATAGAACAAGGAGGAGAGGAAGAGGGGGAGGGGGAAACGTTGTTGCATGAAACAAGCACACAAAGGACCGGGCTGTGAGACAGAGCAAGCTGCAGAGGGCGAGACATCTCACTGAGAGAGAGAAAGACAGGCAGGGAATGAGGTGAGTGCTGGGGACCCCCCAAACCACATACAGTCTAATCCTGCCAGGGGGGCACAGACACCATCACCACTTACAGGGAGTGTCTTATCCAGGCTGTGCAGGATATGGTATAAATGTATAATGTATCTATCATAATGTCTGTGCAAAATAACAGTATGTATCTATCTATATCAATAATATTATATGGCTGATCGGGATATGGTATAAATGTATAATATATACCTGATCAGGATATGGTATAAATGTATATTAGATGGCTAATCAGGATATGGTATAAATGTATAATATTATATAGCTGATCAGGATATGGTATAAATCTATAATATTATATGGCTGATCAGGATATGGTATAATTCTATAATATTATATGGCTGATCAGGATATGGTATAATTCTATAATATTATATGGCTGATCAGGATATGGTATAAATGTGTAATGAATGGGAAATCAGACTATAAGTATACATTTATAATATATGTCCCATCAGAATATCGTGTACATCTGTATATCTATCTATCTATCTATCATATGGATGTACAAGAAATAGTATATATCTTTAATACCATATAGCTGAGCTGGTTACGGTAGCAATATATATCTTCACAGGATTAATATCTATTATACGTCTGTGGAAGATAATTGTATATTTATTTAATATCATATGTCTGTGCTATATATCTGTAAATATAGCTTTAATATAATGTGGCTGTGCATGCTATGGTATAAATCGATCATATATGGCTGCGCAGGATATGGTATACATCTGTATTATATCATGTGGCTGTGCAAGATAATTTTATATAATTAATATTATATGGTTGTCCAAGGTAATAGCATATATCTATAATATAAGGCAGTGCAAGAGAATGGTATATATC
Organism: Pelobates cultripes; assembly: GCA_933207985.1. Lineage (NCBI taxonomy): Eukaryota > Metazoa > Chordata > Amphibia > Anura > Pelobatidae > Pelobates > Pelobates cultripes. The sequence goes on from OW240917.1 coordinate 243,597,312, forward strand.
TAAAATATATGAGTTCATAGGATATGGTATAAATCTATATAATATCATATGGCTGTCCAAAATAATAATATTAAATGGCTGAGTAGGATATGGTATATCTATAATATTATATGGCTTAGGCGGGCATTAAATAAATCTGTACAGTATCATAAAACCGCAGTATATGGTATATATCTGTATGTTATCACATGGACTTGCAGGTTATTGTGTATATATCGTCAGTTATTATATATCTGTGCAAGACGTAGAATTATATATATATATATCTCATGCACGCCCATATGATAACATATATGTGGCAGTCATAATTTGCAGATAAGAGATATACAGATAAATTACATGAATTGCAGAGTAATATGGCTGTAGAAATAGAGATGGCCTATGAGATAATTCTGAGAAATGCAATATCCTGTAGGGAAGCATGGTACAGGGCAATACCATATCCTGCAGATGTGTTTGGCATATAATATTTTACATACACTATTTCACATATAGCATGCAGAGACATGGACAGAAATCACAGCGCTAATGTACAGTTACAGCTATTTTCAGTAATGTGAGAATTTAACCTGAAGGTCAAAGTAGTCGAATTGGAAAAATTCTCCAAGTTAGCTTTGCTTTTAGTTCGGCTACTCTGGCCTGGGATTTGAAATTCACGTTGAACGTTCACCTTAGTAAATACCCCATGTATATGTCTAGACCAGGAGTGGCAAACAGGCAGCTCCCCACCTGTGCTACACAACCAGAGGTTTTCCATCAGTGTCTTAGGTCAGGGCAGGCCAAACGGTAGTTGTTGTGTAAGAGGCAGAGGATCATGGGAGGTGTAGTCCTCTGATAGCTTGCGGTCTCTCTTTTGACATTTCCTGGGTTTAGCCGTACGAATGACTTCCTCTTAACTTCTTTATATGGAACTTGTGTATCTCAATGCCGTGTATCAACGTCTGTCTCATCAGGGAATTTATCTGATTGCAATAAATATCAATTCTCATAGTTTGTCTACACCGAGAGCAGGCAGATCAATCAGTGTCCCGGCCTCTCCAAAAATAGCCACTGGTACCCACATGGGAAAACCTGGAACGCTAGAAGTGCTGGGAAGGGTATGCTAATATTTCATAAAATCCTGGGGGGTTTATTCTAGGCAGTGAATTGAGGTAAGCATACAATAGATCCGCTCTATTTAAGTCAAAATAATTGCGCTGAGGATATTTTCCAAATTAGCCATTTTGCCAAAAGCTTTATATTTTTGCCTGTTCGAGTCATGACAGCCGAAATAAACCCCTAGATAAATTACCCTCTATTTAGTAAATAGACCCAAAGATGCCTCTGTCATAGCCCACTGTTTAATCAATAAACCTGCAGATCTCCCCAATAAGTGTGGACGGGTATAATAAAATTAATAATACGAGGATGTTCTAAAAATGCTAGTGCAAGTTACACACTCATCCAACACTTGAAGCCAGATATCAAAGGAATTTCTAAATCTAGGCCAAATTATACCCTATTGAGACCAATAGATGAGTTGGAGAGCATTTTTTTTTTTTAATTAACTTGATTTTAGCCTAAAATTTGCCATTACCTGGAAGCTTCTACACAATTCATAGCATATCAAATAGTCTGATTTTGATCTTTAAACAAATTTGGGTTCATTCTTTGAACAATGAATTTTAGTGGACTGAAAACGGGAATGCTACGTTTACGCCAGACAAGCAGATTTTTAAAAATGTATAAATCCCAAACTCCTTTGTAATCACAAACGGTCTGTAAGCCTCATTGAAAACGGATAGAATATATATATATATATATATATATATTTTTTTGGTAAATCCTAGAAACGTTTCATCGCTTTTGAAGAAAGCAGTAGCCGGAGGCTGTACGTCCATTTACAATTGGCTAAATGATGTCATGTCAGTTAATTATTAAAAAAGCACAAATAAGCTAAGATTACACACAGGGGCACTTCAAGGTCAGGAGATTGTAGTGATATTAAATCACTTTCAATTACATCTTAATAAAAACAACTATATATTATTATTATTATTATTGCCATTTATATAGTGCCAACAGATTCCGTAGCGCTTTATATATGTGTATATTATTTTTTTTGGTTTGACATCAACCACAGGTACAAAACCCACAACCTTTTAGCACCATAACCACTAAAAAAATAATATTGGGGTATTTAGTTTTGAGGCTGCCTTCTACCCCAATTTATTTCTGATTTTGCTATTTTGGAAAAAAACAAAAAACGATCAGTTCCCTTATCTTATATCATCTTCACAATTACTGGTTTAGCTCACCAAAACGTGAAACGAAACTCGATTTGCAAAATTTAGACCAATGTAGATGAATCGGAAAAAATCCTGCTATTTATATATAGTCACAGAGAAATATTCAATCTCTCGTATTTTGACCTTAAATTTGTAATTCACTTTGAATTCTCGCAAGTGAAGATTGCCATGAATTTAAAGTGATTGTTAAATTTAAGCCAATCTTTTTTTCCACGTCAGATATGCTCCCATTTTGAATACTTTGGCTTTAAATTCGAAATTCATTTTGAACACCAGTGAATATCCCTATTGGGGTGCACAAGTGCTTACAAATGTGACTCATTTGCAGAGTTGTTCAGGAAATCGCCTTACTAGGTAAAAGACAAAGATGCAGAGACACATCAATACATTGATATACTATGTAGTTCTGTTTTACAAACACAAAGTGATAAAGACCTACAGACAGACGGAAATCGAAACTAGAAAAATAAGCAGAAGCAGGATTTTTAGGTCGGCTTGAAAAACAAACCAAGATTGTTCACGCAATGTTTGACAGATCTGCATGATTATCCGGTAAATTTCATACCTAGATGGTCGTATGCACATCTATATATAGCAAAAAAGTACAGCCTACATATTCTGGGTAAGATATTTATATATATATATATATTTTTTTTAATTTTTCGATTTTTTTTTTAAACATTTTTTTTAAATTGATGAATATTGGCTTCTTCCTGTCATTGCATTAATTGTGAAGGTTTTAGTGCTCACGGATTGTAAGTTCTGGAGTCTAGTGTAGTGGAGAAGATTTGCTTCTAGTTTGGTCTTATTCTAGCAATCTAATGCTTATTCGCTAACGCGGAAACTGCCGGGAATTCAAGGCGAATTTAAAAATTTAGGTCAAAAGAGACAATTCTGTTTTCAGTGTGGCAATACTGGCCTTAAAATGTAAAATTCTCACTTTATTAAATAACCCTGTCTGTCTTCACTAGAATGCGCGGTGAGGTAGGAGGGAGCTGCATAGCTTCGGACACAGATATTCTGCTTTCCTTGTTACCCCACCAGAGGTAACCTCCCCCCACCCAAACCCCATATTTACGCCAGCGCTCTGTGCCTTTTTTTCCCAAACCTGCTTCTGAGGACAGCGCGCTGGAAATGCTTGACCCAGTTTGCTCTTATCAGTTGGTTTATTCATGTACACGCGCACACACAGTATATTAAAGGGATATTCTCTGGGCTACAGCTGAACCAACTGTTTTTATTACACAAGAAAGATTTTACTTGATTTATACAAAAACAATAAATAGGCACTCCAATCACTATAACCACTACAGCCCACTAATGATAAAAGGGGTACCCTGGCCCAGTACCCAGATAATGGGGCAAACCGTTTAGCAACAGTCTGCCCTGCTACCTGGGTCCCTGGTGGTCCAGTGATGCGCTTCCATCTTTGGCTGAGCCGTGGAAGTTGCGGCCGACTCCATTCGATGTTGCACAGAACTGACACTAGACAGCCGTGACTTCTAGTTCTGGGCTGCCTTGTGACAAAGGTAAAGTTACACTTCCGGCAGCTGAGGGGTTAAACTGTGCATTTGCAGGTCTCATAGCGATACACTGCAAATACAGACTCCAGGCACCATGACCACTTCAAATCACTGCAGTAGTCATTCCTTGGAGTAATTCTTTAACACCGTAAAAACACTGCTTAGCGTATCTCATTAGCAGTGCTTTATGGGCGCAGCACAAGTTTCTGGAGGTTTTTATTATTATTTGCATATACATAACGCCAACATATTCCACAGCGCGGACTTATAATATTATAAAATGAGGATGTTTGACAACAAGTAATTTACATGCAGATAACAACAAAAACGAAATGACAGAGGCCGTTGCTCAAAGGAGCTACAGTTTTAATTGTCAGAAGACCATGTAGGTTGGAGAGCAGAGGCAGAATTGGGGGCAAAAGAAGAGAAGTATTCAATAAAAAAAAAAAAAACAACAACAAAAATCCAATCCAGCATAACTAACTGTAGCCTAACCTTCACAGTGTACTCAATGTGTGGGCATCTTCAGTGCCCCCCTTACAGTATGTTGCGGACCCCCGTTGCGGTTCTTTCTCTGTTGGGCACTTCGAGGTGGGGATTCTGCAAACCTCAGTGTGCTGCAAATTAGAAGATTATAGGATTCCAATTAGTGGATTAGACAGGCCTTTTATTCCCCACCTCGAAGAGAGATCAAATTTCTTCCCTCCAGAGACCTAAGTCGTGTTGTTGTTTTTTTTAGGGTGGTGAGTGAATATAGGTGGTGTATTTGATCTTCTTTAACAATTCGACGCAGGTTTTCTGTTTTGAATTAAAAAAAAAAAAAAATTGTTTAGCATAATCAAAGTCTTTATCAAAAATTGCTGTCCTGTTGTCAAAATGAGAACTTTTTCATCAAGTCATTGGACTATTTAAAATGATGGGCTACGTTATCACGTTTTCCATGTCAGATTGTTAATCGACTTCTCGTTCTGTGCAATTTCACGGCTGACGTTAGTTAGGCAGAGGTCAGCCAACAGTCAACCTACACACAGCACATGTTCTTATAAAAAGGAAATGTTAAGTTCTAAAAACGAATCAACATTCTGACTGAGCCTTAGATAACGTCAGAAAGAAAACCCATAAGGCAGTTCATATTTTGCCTTTAAAACAATAAACACGTAGACAGATTTTAGTAAAAGAACCTCATTGCTCTGCTATAATCTATTGGTCTGTTTAAATTGAAGTATTCTCTTTGATCTCATATTTCACATAGTCAGTAAAAAATATTTCCATTAATATTTGATGTTGAATCACCATTTAGCCTTCTTGTTGTGGGTTAGTCATTGCCATTAGCTGAATTTTCCCATTAATTTGGTTCTGCATGCAGTTCCGATTAGCCGTCTTATTTAAGTAAAAACAGTCCAACAGACTTTAAAGGACCACTATAGTATGTTTTCCTGGCTCTATAGGGTCCTTGGGTCCCCCTCACCCTCAGGGCCCCCCTCCCACCGTGCTCTGGGGGGGAAGGGGTTAAACCCTTAACTTTCTTCCAGCGCCAGGCTCCCTCGGCGCTGGGGACTCTCCTCCTCCTTTCCCGTCATCGGCTGAATGCGCATGTGCCGTGCGCGCATTCAGCCAGTCTCATAGGAAAGCATTCTCAATGCTTTCCTATGGACGCTGGCATCTTCTCACTGTAAAAAACACAGTGAGAATCGCGGAAGCGCCTCTAGCGGCTTTCAATGAGACAGCCAATAGAGGCTGGATTAACCCATTTGTAAACATAGCAGTTTCTCTGAAACTGCTATGTTTACAGCAGAAAGGGTTAATCCTAGATGGACCTGGCACCCAGACCACTTCATTAAGCTGAAGTGGTCTGGGTGCCTATAGTGGTCCTTTAAAGACACGACTTTTTAGAACTCAGACACACAGACCATAACATGTACAGACACATAGAAACATAGAATGTGACGGCAGATAAGAACCATTCAGCCCATCTAGTCTGCCCAATTTTCTAAATACTTTCATTAGTCCCTTATAGCTAGGATAGCGTTATGCCTATCCCACACATGCTTAAACTCCTTCACTGTGTTAATCTCTACCACTTCAGCTGGAAGGCTATTCCATGCATCCACTACCCTCTCAGTAAAGTAATACTTACTGATATTATTTTGAAACCTTTGCCCCTCTAATTTAAGACTATGTCCTCTTGTTGTGGTAGTTTTTCTTCTTTTAAATATAGTCTCCTCCTTTACTGTGTTGATTCACAAGATAACTTACATACATGGGGGTTATTTATTAAATTAAGAATTGTCAGTAAATGAAAGGGGAACTTTGTCAAAAACATCTGAGCTGGAAACACAGGGGTTTAGAGAGTATTTACAATTCAGCTATTTTAGTGCAAAATTTGAAATTATCTTTTTCAATTTCCGTCTGTTCACGGTTTAGTAAATAACTCTGTGTGCAGCGAGGCTTACAAACAGGATGCTAATAGCGTGTGCAATGATATGAACGCCAGATTAACAAGAGTCACAGATGCAGCAATATACCGATATATTCTGTAATTCTACTAAATCTGTACTCGTTCAGAAGAAAGCAAGGATGTTTGCATGTGTTCTCCAGATGTACCTTGCTTTAGACATGTGGATTTATCACGTAACCGACTGTCTAACCAGACGGTCCCCTACTCACAGGGATATGGCAAAAAAAAATACTCAAATAGTTCAACTGGTTGCATTGCGTAGAACTGACATGGAATGGTGAATGTACAAGGATAGAATATGGGGCATTGGAACACAAAGACAGACAGATATCAGGATTGACAGACACACAAGGACTGATGGGAATGGGATTATAGTGTAAAAGGACAAACAGGCCGGGGTTTGGCAGGTTTAGGGATTGACAAGCATTAGGCTTTACAGGCATAAGGACTAACAATCACAATATAAACACGTATAAAGACAGACAGGAACAGGGCAGGTGATGGAATAGACAGGAACAAGGCCATGTGATGGTAGAGATGGGTACCTGGACAGGCAGGTGATAGGATAGACAGGTACAGGGCAGGTGACAGGATAGACAGGTACAGGGCAGGTGATACGATAGACAGGTACAGTGTAGGTGATAGGATAAAAAGGTACCTGGACAGACAGGTGATAGAATAGACAAGGCAGACAGGTGAATAGATAGACAGGTACAGGATAGACATGTGATGGGATAGACAGGTGATTGGAAAGACAGGTGATGGGATAGACAGGTACAGGACAGGCAGGTGATGGGATATACAGGTACAGGACAGACTGGTGATGGGATAGACAGGTACATGGGCAGACAGTTGATGGGATTGACGGGTGCCTGGGCAGACGAGGGCAGCGAGGTATGTTGCTTTACGGAAAGACCAAAATTGTGCTCAATAGACAGGCAGGCTTGGCAAGAGACAGACATGATGCTATATAGACAGACAACCTGGGTTTTCTTATGTATGAACAGAGGAACTGATGTGTGGAGAGGTCATTCCTTTGGCTGCCTAAGCTTGATGGGAATAGGTTAAATTCCCATTCTGATTATATATTGTACTATACAGGACAGGACATGTCACAGGAGCCAAAATTGGGCTATTTATCTCCGATGTCCCATTCCCCATTCCTGCCTAATAAAGCTAATATACATGTGTCTATATATCACTTTAAAATCTCATGGAGTCATTTCCAGGAAGTGCTTTTACTGGATTCCCGTATATCCTGTGTGTGCCCCACGGGAGGCAAGATGAAAAATAACTGGCACTTCTCTGGTAGGCTGGGGTCTGATCTCACATATAGTCACACGGTGTAACCCAAACATTAAGAGACTGCTCTAGCAGTAAGTGGGGGTCTGATCTTATAGTCACATGACGTAACCCTGTCATTGCTGGGTGAGGGTCTCTAGCAGTAAATAAGGGGGAGGCGAGTCTGATTTAATGTAGTCATAAGCTGTAACCCTGTCATTGATGGATGGTGTGCTACGGCTCTAGCAGTCAGTAATGGGGTCTGATCTTATAGTCACATGCTGTTACCCTGTCATTGGTGAGAGAGGGGCTGTGGGGGTCTCTAGCGGTCAGTAAGGGGGTCTCTAGTGGTCAGTAAGAGGGTCTGATCTTATTATGACATGCTGTAACCCTGGCATTGCTGAGAGAGGGGCTGTAAGGGTCTCTAGCGGTCAGTAAGGGGGTCTGATCTTATAATCCCATGCTGTAACCAGGTCATTGTTGGGTGAGGGGTTGTGGGGGTCTCTATTAGTCAGTAAGGGGGTCTGATGTTATAGTCACCCTTTCATTGCTGGGAAAGGGGCTGTGGGGGTCTCTGTCAGTAAGTGGGGGTCTGATCTTATAGTCACACAATCTAACCTTGTCATTGCTGGGAGAGGGGTTGCGGGGGTCTGTAGCAGTCAGTAAGGGGGTCTGATCTTTTAATCACATGCTGTAACCCTGTCATTGCTGAGTGAGGGGCTGCGGGGGTCTCTAGCTAGTCAGTAAGGGGGTCTGATCTAATAGTCACACAATGTAACCCTGTCATTGCTGGGAGAGGGGCTTCGGGGATTTGTAACAGTCAATAATCACATGCTGTAACCCTGTCATTGCTGAGTGAGGGGCTCGTGGGCTCTCTAGCTAGTCAGTAAGGGGGCCTGATCTATCATATGCTATAACCCTGCCATTGCTGGGTGAGGTGCTGCGGGGGTTTCTATCAGTCAGTAAGGTGGTCTGATCTAATCACAAGCTAATTATATATTTTTTATGTGAGGGGCTTCAGTAGTTTATAGCAGTACGCCCCTCTCTTTGCTCACTTTACCCTCACACTTCCTATATCTCACAAACAGCTTTCTCAATGTCCCCTCTCGCCTTGCTATATGTCACCTCCCTTGTTCCCAGTTCTGGTTCCTATCTGATGTTAGTTTTCTTTTATTTCTGTAATAACAGGTGCTGGGTGATAGGCTCGTACAGCACTTCTATGAATATCTTCTTCGTCATCACAAGTTATTTTCATCTAATTATCGGGCAGAGAACAAGCATGAACCGTTTACTGTGCATCATAATGGAAGGGCTGAGTACAGGGAATCTTATCACTAAAACAGAGATAGAATAGACAAAAACATGCGTATTATAGAAATAGATGTGTTTATAGCAAGGGTAGTGGAATGGTAGATAGCTGTGTGTTATTTAAAGGGGGTTTTGGAATGACAGATAGCTGTGTGTTTCATAGAGAGGGTAACGGAATGACAGATAGCTGTGTGTTTCATAGAGAGGGTAGCGGAATGACAGATAGCTGTGTGTTTCATAGAGAGGGTAGCGGAATGACAGATAGCTGTGTGTTTCATAGAGAGGGTAGCGGAATAACAGATAGCTGTGTGTTTTATAGAGAGGATAGCTGTGTGTTTTATAGAGAGGGTAGAGGAATGACAGATAAATGTGTGTTTATAGAGAGGGTAGAGGAATGACAGATAGCTGTGTGTTTATAGAAAATGTAGAGGAATGACAGATAGCTGTGTGTTTATAGAAAATGTAGAGGAATGACAGATAGCTGTGTGTTTATAGAGAGGGTAACAGAATGACAGCTGTGTGTTTATAGATAGGGTAACAGAATGATAGATAGCTGTGTGTTTATAGAGAGGGTAACAGAATGACAGCTGTGTGTTTATAGATAGGGTAACAGAATGACAGATAACTGTGTGTTTTAAAGAGAGGGTAGCGGAATGACAGAGAGCTGTGTGTTTATAGAAAGGGTAGCGGAATGACAGATAGCTGTGTGTTTATAGAAAATGTAGAGGAATGACAGATAGCTGTGTGTTTATAGAAAATGTAGAGGAATGACAGATAGCTGTGTGTTTATAGAGAGGGTAACAGAATGACAGCTGTGTGTTTATAGATAGGGTAACAGAATGATAGATAGCTGTGTGTTTATAGAGAGGGTAACAGAATGACAGCTGTGTGTTTATAGATAGGGTAACAGAATGACAGATAACTGTGTGTTTTAAAGAGAGGGTAGCGGAATGACAGAGAGCTGTGTGTTTATAGAAAGGGTAGCGGAATGACAGATAGCTGTGTTTTACAGAGAGGGTAGCGGAATGACAGATAGCTGTGTTTTACAGAGAGGGTAGCTGGATGACAGATAGCTGTGTGTTTATAGATAGGGTAACAGAATGACAGATAGCTGTGTGTTTATAGAGAGGGTAACAGAATGACAGATAGCTGTGTGTTTATAGAGAGGGTAACAGAATGACAGATAGCTGTGTGTTTTATAGAGAGGGTAACAGAATGACAGATAGCTGTGTGTTTTAAAGAGAAGGTAGCGGAATGACAGAGAGCTGTGTGTTTATAGAAAGGGAGCTGGATGACAGATAGCTGTGTGTTTTACAGAGAGGGTAGCGGAATGACAGATAGCTGTGTGTTTATAGAAAGGGTAGCGGAATGACAGATAGCTGTGTGTTTATAGAGAGGGTAACAGAATGACAGATAGCTGTGTGTTTTAAAGAGAGGGTAGCGGAATGACAGAGAGCTGTGTGTTTTACAGAGAGGGTAGCGGAATGACAGAGAGCTGTGTGTTTTACAGAGAGGGTAGCGGAATGACAGAGAGCTGTGTGTTTATAGAAAGGGTAGCGGAATGACAGATAGCTGTGTGTTTTACAGAGAGGGTAGCTGGATGACAGATAGCTGTATGTTTTACAGATAGGGTAACAGAATGACAGATAGCTGTGTGTTTATAGAGAGGGTAACAGAATGACAGATAGCTGTGTGTTTTAAAGAGAGGGTAGCGGAATGACAGAGAGCTGTGTGTTTTACAGAGAGGGTAGCGGAATGACAGAGAGCTGTGTGTTTATAGAAAGGGTAGCTGGATGACAGATAGCTGTGTGTTTTACAGAGAGGGTAGCGGAATGACAGATAGCTGTGTGTTTATAGAAAGGGTAGCGGAATGACAGATAGCTGTGTGTTTTACAGAGAGGGTAGCTGGATGACAGATAGCTGTATGTTTTACAGATAGGGTAACAGAATGACAGATAGCTGTGTGTTTATAGAGAGGGCAACAGAATGACAGATAGCTGTGTGTTTTAAAGAGAGGGTAGCGGAATGACAGAGAGCTGTGTGTTTATAGAAAGGGAGCTGGATGACAGATAGCTGTGTGTTTTACAGAGAGGGTAGCGGAATGACAGATAGCTGTGTGTTTTACAGAGAGGGTAGCTGAATGACAGATAGCTGTGTGTTTTACAGAGAGGGTAGCGGAATGACAGATAGCTGTGTGTTTTACAGAGAGGGTAGCTGAATGACAGATAGCTGTGTGTTTTACAGAGAGGGTAGCGGAATGACAGATAGCTGTGTGTTTATAGAAAGGCTAGCTGGATGACAGATAACTGTGTGTTTTACAGAGCAGATATTCTGCATAGCAATCAGACTTATTTTTCTCGATGAGCTGTAATACTGTCGTTCCTTTATGATAAAAATAGGGAGAAGACAACAATAATGGCTGGCCGAGGATAAAGGGAGTAGCAGTCTATAGTATTTGGACTTCCACATTGACTTATCCATTAATGGCTGGCTGCGTTATGGATGTTGTAGCATTCTCCTGCAATTTGAAAGCCAAAGACTACAATTTGTGCCATCTCACCGTGGCTGTGCTTTGTGGGAGTTGTAATCCTTAGCAGCCATAGGGTTTGTCATCCAGATAAAAAAATAAAATTGGTCCCGTGCAATCTATACACGAATATTATTTTTCATAATGTTAATTACTCAGCCTGTCAGTGTGCAGATGGAGACGCGTTGTGTCACGGGAGATAACACCGTTAATTAAGCTGACATACCCCTTAATTAAGCTTGTCTTTCTAATTGGTCCTGAAAACGCCAGCTTTATTGTCAGTCTGCAGACACAGACGAGGTGAGGGCTGAGAGTCTTGCTTTGATCGATCTGTAAAAGATGGGGTGTTTTGACAGGAAATAACAAAAGCCACAGGGTGAACGGATATGACACAGGTTTCTGAAACACGTTATATTAACCCCTCTGTACCCTTGCTGCCACTCCGCACCCGGCAGATCTAAAACCACAAATGGTTCTGACACCTAGTCGCCTGGGTTATCAGGAATGTCTCTGAGCACAGGTCGCTCTTTTAAATGGTTGAAACTGCTTGATCCATAAAAGAAGAGCTCTCACAACTGCACAGAAAGTGATCATTTGGGTGACAACTACCATCATCTTAAGCCAGGCATTGAATGCCAATTGTGGTGACATAAATCTGCATCGTAGACAGAGAAAAGTGAATTGTTACTAAAGAAGTAGAGTGGGTTTCTGTGTTAAAATGTATTGTGACTAAATTTTAAATAAAGCTTTCTTAAAAAGAACACCCCACTCCCCAAATAAAAATAAGTTACAATCACTGTTTCATAGATGTAGCCCAAATGAAAACATGCATGCATTTATTTATACAATTTTTGATTAGGAGTATATCTTAAAACAGCTTGAAAAGGCTGCAGATCTCTTTCTCCAGCATTTGAAAGCCCTCCCCTTCTAACCCCGCCCAGACTTTCTGTTGCTGTCCAATCACAGACTTCCCAATATAGCTCAGTGAGAAGTCTTTGCAAGGTAGGTGTTCTGGGCAATTGTCTACCTCTTGAGCTTGGCAAACCAGGAAGTAACGTGACCTGTTGTCTGCTTAATAGCTAGGAGGTGTAACCAGGTTCATTTACAAAAGTGCCAATTTCTGTTGATATCTGTAAAAATTATAAGAGGATACACTCTTAACACATAAAGCATGTAAGCAAGCTAAAGTGCTTTAAAGGTCCCGAGTGCCAGTTTAGTAATTTTATCTTGATTTTATTTGCATACGGAAAATATTCGTAAGTCTCTGTGTATTGGGAGTTGGTATGGTAAAAAATTGCATTTTTCAATTCTCTGTTACATTTTATTTTTGCTACATAAAATCAACTTAAACAAGACATATCTTTCTCACCCTTTGTGTCCTTAGATGAGAATTTGCTAGACCTTAAGAGCCCAGGTACAGATACCGAAAAATGTTCCAAGCTAAAATTCCCAGCGCAGCCGCAGGCCATGTAAGTATATCTTATACCATACAATTACCTGCTTATGAAACCTCAGCCTTGTAAGTACCATTGGTACAGATGCCAACGATTCTGCCCATGAAGTGTTATTCTCCTTCGCAGAGATTCTGTTTTTATCCTGCCATGGAAATGCAAGTAAAAAGAACATTCTAGGCTTCTCCAAAAACATAATGATATTTTTTCGTAATGAATCAAATAGAGCCATTAAAAAGTTGCATAAAGCTATTAAACGTACCTGAAGTCCAGTGCCAAGTCAGTCTCCTCCATGCAGCCTGATCCACCCACAGTGAGATCATCGATCTGTTGTCCAATCAAATGCTTCTCGTAAAGGGGCATTTCAGACTTACGGCCCATGTGATGCATGAGGAACCACCAATCCAATGCTTCTCTATTAGAAGAGTAAGCTGTAAAGATCTAAAAAAAATGTAAGGTTTTGAGGAAAAAGGGCCTCTACTGACTATATTTCTGATCGGAAATACAAATGTGCTTTTGACCAAAATGTAAACATTGTAGTTTCCGTGAAACAGCCATATTTTACATTATTTGAGAAAAGGTGCAGTATCGATACAGTAACCTGAAGTGGTTTGGGTGCTTAGGATGTCCCTTTAAATCCATGGTTAATACTAACAGTAAGTAATTAATTAACTAATTAATATAACTGCTACAGCTCTATGTTGTGGTTATGTTGCCTATAGTCCCTGAGTGCTGTCCATGGGTTTTAAGACACGCACAGCCTGTCTCTTTTCAATCAACTCGATGATGCAACATTTACACTTCCTCATTATCTATCGATTCTATTCAACATGGATGGCAAATATTGGCGGAGAATGCTGACGCAATATCACTGAAATAACCTAATTTGCTTAATTTGGTTGAAATAAGCAAAATACACCTCTAATTGTAATTTGCCTACAGCTGACATAAAGCATGAAAACAAATTGCACATCTAGGAGGTGATAAACAAGTAACTCATCTGTGTAACACGCTCCCTGCTTACGTAAGGGAGTAATATCCTCTTTTAACAGTTGCATAAAAATCGCTGTGCTAATTCTACCTTACCCAATCACTTCCACTTTCTGTACTCGTAGTGTCACATAGTATTACCAACTCTGCTTCCTATTAACTCTTTGTGAACCATTTTAGTAGGAAGGTTCATTTATCACGCGCAGCAGCACAGGCTGATGGACAAGACCCTAATAAATAGCGTAATAATGAATGGTAAAACAACATAAACACGATGCACCAGAATACTAAAATAGAAAAGATGGTACATAGTAAGGTTTTCTAGGTTACAGTATTACTTAACATTTAATTTTACTTCCCATTTAGATAGCAGTAGCTTAGAATGTGCAAACCCAACATTTTATGCCCAGTACCTCTTTTGCAATATCCAACCCCAGCTGTTACATTCAATTACTATATCATTATGTAATTTTATCTGAAATATTTTATTCGTTATTTAACTAATAGTGTGCCAGCATTGCACACTCAATGAGTTAATGGAATACTTGGGAATCGCTAACTTTACAGGGCCCCTTCCCCCACTGACAAGAGACTAGGCTTCTAAGAATTAATTTTAGTGTCTAATCTGAGAGGAAGGAGATGCGTGAAAGACAGCATTGTGTATCCTATCTAACCAAGCTTCCCCTGCCATCTCTTTGTGAATTAGGATTCGGGTTGCAGCCCTGCAGGAAGTGTGGTTCAAAGGTCAAAGGTTAGTATGTGTTCGCTGCTACCCCTTCTCTCTGTCTGATCGACCTGCAATCAGTGTTAAACTTTGGTTTTTCTATCCGCAGTCTTTTAGTGTGAAACCCCCTGTAAGAGAACTCTGCTCTTCCTGCCAGAAGACGGTCTACCCCATGGAGAGACTGGTGGCCGACAAACATATATTCCACAATAGCTGCTTCTGCTGCAAGCACTGCAGTACCAAACTGAGGTAAGTCCCCGTGCTCGGCAGCTGTTTGTGTTGGGTGGGAAAGATAATCATGAGTTCTCAGTAAAAAGGATATTCGTAAAAGTGTGAATTGTCTGGAATTTGAAGTACATTTTCAAAGTTTAGACTAGAGTAGCCGAATAGGAAAAACTCTCCAAGTCATCTGTTTCCAGTTTGGCTATTTAGGTCTGAAATGTGAAATTTATTAATAATTAACACTTATTGAACAACCCTGTATGTGTGTAGTGGCCGGTACCGGTGCTCCGGGAGGTAGGTGAATGCGTTAAGTACCATTCTGGCTGTCGGTACTTGGGAAGTAGGTTGAATGGGTTTAAACGAATGATTCCAAGTAATCTGCGTCTGTAATACATACAGGATAAGTCACTAAAACATGCATTGTTGGGCATTCAAAGTGAATTTAAGGCCAAAATGACCCAAACAGAAAACAAAGCTGAATTTGAGAGATCGGCTATTTTGGCCTACAATTTGAAATCCTGATAGGTCTCACTTTAGTATATGACACTGATAGATCTTATCAATCATTGTGTTTGAGAAGTCAGCTTTTTTTTTTTTTTTCTTTTTTTTTTAAAAGGAAGTCTTGCAGACAAACAAACAAACAAACAAACAAACAAAAAGAGAAATAAAACAATTACTATGTGGACATCGAAGTACTCCTTTTATGGAAATATGACCTGGTGAGAATGTTCTGTGCATGCGGACGCTGGGTGTCTGGCAGCTCAGTGCGTGCTCATATGGCTGGTAGGTAGCCTTTTATTGGAACACCTACAACTCCCACGATGCTTTGCATACCTTTAGAATGACAAAGCATTGTGGAATCTGTAGTTTTAGAACGTCTGGGGATCTACCAGGACAGCCCTGACTTATACGAATCAATGGGCATCGCATGAAAGGTGCTGTCTTGCAGTATTTACATCGTGCAGGCTGTAAATGGTCAATTTTAGAGGAATCCTGCATCATGCAAATTGTAAAAGCATGCGCTGCCCACCACGAAGGGGTGATGTCTGGGAAAACATCCTATATATTGCTGGGTTTACCATGTTTTTCCAGTGTTGCGCAGTACATACTTTTGCAAGATGTTTTTAAAACTACAGATTCAATGAGGCTTTGTCATTCTAAAGGCATGCAAAGCATCATCGGAGTTTTAGTTCTACAACATCTGGGGATCTACCTATTGGGCACCCTTGGTCTAAGTAATGTATGCCCAGGGAAAAGTGCTGGATCTGGCAACCCTAAGTCAGATCAAATGGAATCTGCACATTTGCTGGCGGGCACATTATTTAAATTACATTTCTATCTGTTGTACGGCAGAGATAAGAGTGTAAAATAGTGTGTATTGTTGCCCATTATTACATTCACATTATCTGTTAATTGAAGCTGAACGTTGTTGGCTGTGATGGGTGGGTGTATCCTCCAGCATTTTGCAGAGTTTTACATTGCAGACGCAGTGTATGACCCGCGAGCCCCTATTCCTATAGAAAAGGTTTTAGCCATTCTATTTTGTAGCCAGTGCAGCAAAATAAATACTTGTTACGTTTAAAGGAATTCTCCAAACCCCTAAACCTCTCCAGGGTGCTGAAGTGCTTTAGGGGTTAACAGTATCCACCCGTTCACACATTATAAAAGTGCCGATTGCACGAGAAGCTGGCACTTCCTGATTCTTCTTTTAGACTGCTTTATGCCCTTGAAACAAAGTGGAAAGCGATGCTTTTTATAGTGAATCACTGAGTTGAGAATCATTGCTGGCGCAACATTGGATTCCTAGTGAGGCAAAGCACAGCTACAGTGAAGAACCTTATTACTGCTGGATTAAAAGTGACGCTATAGTCACCAAAACAACTTTAGCTTAATGAAGCAGTTTTAGTGTATAGATCAGGCATAGGCAACCTTCGACACTCCAGATGTTTTGGACTACACCTCCCATGATGCTTGGCCAGCATTATGAGTGTAAGAGCATTATGGGGAATGTAGTCCACAACATCTGTGGTGCCAAAGGTTGCCTACCCCTGGTAAAGATCATGCCTCTCAGGTTTCACTGCTCAATTCACTACCATTTAGGAGTTAAATCACTTTGTTTCTGTTTATGCAGCCCTTGTCACACCTCCCCTGGCTCAGATTGACTCTTTCTCTGTAAAATGAACTTTAATCACATACAGGAGGCTCTTGCAGGGTCTAGCAAGCTACTAACATAGCAGGGGATAAGAAAATCTAAATTAAAAATGGAAGTATAAACTTTAGATGACTCTTTACAGGAAGTGTTTATGAAGGCTGTGCAAGTCACATGCAGGGAGGTGTGATTAGGGTTCATAAACAAAGTGATTTAACTCCTAACTCCTTGGTAACTATAGTGTCCCTTTAAGTTAACTCCCTTCTTTTTTTCTTTTTACAGGCAATGTGTTCTAATTAGTATATAATTTAATACTTTTGTGTTATAATGGTAGTGCTCCTCTGAATGATAGACTGTAATTTCCCCTTACAAATAAATACTGTTTCGTGACTACCAATTCTAGATTGAAACTAACCCTTTGAGTGCTGGTGGTATGCCAAAACAATGCTTTACATACGGTACATTCTGCAAACTGTCCCTATCCTCACACCATCTGTCTCTGTATTTCACAGCCTGGGCAGCTACGCAGCCCTCCATGGGGAATTTTACTGCAAACCTCACTTCCAGCAACTCTTCAAAAGCAAAGGGAACTACGATGAAGGTTTTGGACGTCGCCCTCACAAAGACCTCTGGACCCACAAAGAGCAGGACGCCTCGGGAGACAAAGCTCTCTGAGAGGCTACGCAATATTTAACACCCAGGGATTTGCCCTTCACCCAAAATGCACCTTGGGTGGGGTCCCGGTGCCTCAGCTGAGTGCATATTTTGATGCAGATGAAGGCACTTTCTATAGGATGTAGCTTGGTGTAGTTAACCCCTTCCCTGCTGGAGGGGGGCATCTCACAAGATCACTTTTAAATAACTAAAAAAATATCACATTCCGCCCTGAATTCCTTAATAGGATGAAGACTATGAAGGGATCAGGCAATGCTATGTATAGATCTTTTTAAGTATCCCAATTCCAGGGTACAGTTGCTTCATTTTTTTTTACATTTTTTGGGGGGTTAGGTGATCCCTTGTTAAAGACATGAGAGTTATAAGGGAACCTGGTTGTTCATAGCGTCACTTGCCACAAATACAGGAACAGGCTTAAAACAAAGCGATCAGGGATCATCGAACTCCATCAACTTTTTCACATATATATAAATATATATATGTGCAGATTTGAGGAGGGGCTGGTGGTAGAGTTGCACAGGGGTATAACAGCATGGCGGATCATTAGATTCGCCCTTACAGGGACCGTGTCCCACGCTCACCATGTGGAGGACAAACAGAAATGTTAATAATTTCAAACTTAAAGGGGCAGGAGGGATTGTATTCTTGTGACATCCTGACTTTGCCAAGAGTAAAATGATTTACAGTACTTACAGTGGACATATGTCCTAATCACGTTTACTGTAATAGTTTAAAAATGGCTGGATGGAAACATTTTCATCATACAAGCCTGAATCTTAAACTCAGTACTTCCATTACGTCCATCTTCCTCGTGCCCCCCCCCCCTTCCCCAGCCTAATCCAAAAATTAACTTACTATTACAACTCTGCTTATGAGAGAATGGAACTACATGTTATGATGTGGTCATAGCCATAGGGAGGCTATAGGACATATCAGTAGTACGTTACTTTTTACAAGATGCAGGTTCGTTTACAGACTGTTTTTACTGCGTTAATATTTTCCGTGAGGTCTGATTGTAAAATAAACACATCCCGAGGATCCACTGTACCCAGTGTTGTGCCTTTGTCCTGATGTAATCAGAATCAGTGTCTGGGTTTCCACCCGGCCCTTCCCAGAATTAAAGCTAAATGAATCGATTTCAACCAAAATTTCGCATTGCGATTGCCACTGCCAGAAACAAATAAAAATATAGATTTTAAAAAATTGCAACATCAAGGCAGGTCTGCTGCAGATCATTACACCCCATTAATTAAAGGGGCGTATATTTGTTGTTGGAATTATATATAGGTTTCGTATCCAAAACATTCTTATTTTTTTTTAATGTACAGCTTTAAGTAGTCCGTTTAAGACCCACTGTTCTGTTCCATCTAGGTTGTCGATTTTGTATAAAACATTATTTTAGAGCAGTATTTTTCAACATGTTACACTTTGATCTCCCCCATCACATTTTAAGAAATCTATTTGTAGTAATGCTTTACTGTGCAAAAAAAAAAAGAATAAAAAAAAAATGCATTGTGATCAATGAGCATGGGGAATTCGACATTAAACAGAGTTAAATTACGTGAAATTGTTTAATGAAAAAGAAGAAAATTAAAAAAAACAACCTCTTTGGCAGTGTGTTTTGTCCACTGTTATCACAAAGTTGCTAGTCCGTCAGATACATAAAGGTACAGGACATATACAATTACAAATCCTCTATTTTGCCACAGTATAGAGACAAATTTTAGATTTGAATGCATGATACAGCTAACAGCACATGTAATAGGGGAACACTGACCCCTAGTGTTGCATGGAGTAACTGAAGCACACAATCTATAATCACAAGGGTGGCCTGCTGACAGCGGTCACTGGCTGTCATAAACCTCAGGTTTAGCATTTGTTTCTCAGCAGATCTAAAAGTAAAAACCGGTTTTACTTACTGTACATCGTTGTTTGCCTTTCTCTGCCTTATGCAGCTCCTTGCACCTAACTGGCTCCGTGCCTTAGATGTATATTCGTGGGGCTGTCTCCTCCAAGGCATTAACTTTTTTCTGTGCTAGCAAGAGGTGACTGTTCAGTGATACAGGGTAAATTACATTAAAGAATTTGCTGTTTTGATCTAAGCCTTGTGTCTTTATTACTGTGTATTAAGAGGAAGTGAGAGGGATGTGTCCCGGTGTCTGTGTATTAGGAGGAGGTGAGAGGGGTGTGTCCCGGTGTCTGTGTATTAGGAGGAGGCGAGAGGGATGTGTCCCGGTGTCTGTGTATTAGGAGGAGGTGAGAGGGATGTGTCCTGGTGTCTGTATATTAGGAGGTGAGAAGGATGTGTCTGTGTATTAGGAGGGGGCGAGAGGGATGTGTCTGGGTGTCTGTGTATTAGGAGGTGAGAAGGATATGTCCCGGTGTCTGTATATTAGGAGGCGAGAGGGATGTGTCCCGGTGTCTGTGTATTAGGAGGAGGCGAGAGGGATGTGTCCCGGTGTATGTGTATTAGGAGGAGGTGAGAGGGATGTGTCCCGGTGTCTGTGTATTAGGAGGGGGCGAGAGGGATGTGTCCCAGTGTCTGTGTATTAGGAGGAGGCGAGAGGGATGTGTCCCGGTGTCTGTGTATTAGGAGGGGGCGAGAGGGATGTGTCCCAGTGTCTGTGTATTAGGAGGAGGCGAGAGGGGTGTGTCCCGGTGTATGTGTATTAGGAGGAGGTGAAAGGGATGTGTCCCAGTGTCTGTGTACTAGGAGGAGGCGAGAGGGATGTGTCCCAGCGTCTGTGTATTAGGAGGAGGTGAGAGGGATGTGTCCCGGTGTATGTGTATTAGGAGGAGGTGAGAGGGATGTGTCCCAGCGTCTGTGTATTAGGAGGCGGCGAGAGGGATGTGTCCGGGTGTCTGTGTATTAGGAGGAGGTGAGAGGGATGTGTCCCGGTGTATGTGTATTAGGAGGGGGCGAGAGGGATGTGTCCCAGTGTCTGTGTATTAGGAGGAGGCGAGAGGGGTGTGTCCCGGTGTATGTGTATTAGGAGGAGGTGAAAGGGATGTGTCCCAGCGTCTGTGTATTAGGAGGCGGCGAGAGGGATGTGTCCGGGTGTCTGTGTATTAGGAGGAGGTGAGAGGGATGTGTCCCGGTGTATGTGTATTAGGAGGAGGTGAAATGGATGTGTCCCGGAGTCTGTGTATTAGGAGGTGATAGAGATATGTCCCAGCATCTGTGTATTAGGAGGAGGTGGAATATCCTACAGAAGGATGTCTAATTTAGATATTACCTAGTTAAAGTAGCACTCCACCTATATTAGGTGCAATGTTTTATATCTTGTAATAAAGCAATTTTTTTTCTTTTTAACTGTGTTTTACTTATTTTCAATTTGATTAATTAAATATTGAAATCTACGCTGCTATCTATCCGATAGCTGGAAGGCTACATGTAAATCATCATTATAAACATTTCCCTTTTCTGCCACTGACTATATGATTAAAACAGTTCTGACACTTTATTGCACTGGCATGTTCAAATATAACTCCTGGGAAGCCCCAAATTTGTTGGTTTTGTTAAAGAATGTTTCTACTTTTCCTTGATGTGTAACCTGCAATTTGACAAAGAGTAGAGGTTTAGTCACGCTCTTACCTCCTTCCAACATTGTGTTCTGGCAACGTTGCATCATTGACTGCCTGTGTCTACATTTGCGCAATCCCAGTGTGCTGGGCATGCAGGTGATTTAATTTGAGGCAGTGATTTCTGGCATCAACTATCTTAGAAATTCAAAGATGGTGGCACTGTAAAAGAAGACCCAGCAGGATTTGCACAAAAGGGTAAGAAGCACTGGTACTCAAGCCACTAAATGCTGTATGGGCAAGAGGGATACACAGATGGGGATGAGACAGAATTGGGTGACAGAGCCTATTTACAGGAACATTCTAAGCACCATAACCACTACAGCCCACTATACAAGTTATTGTGCCAGGCATTCTCACACACAACCCGATTATAAGTAGTCAAGACATATTACAATAGTTTGACTTCCTATGTAAGGTGCACCGAGTGCCTCTCTTTGTCTACATCTGACAGCAAGGCTTAGCTCATTGGCTGAGAGTGATTAGTTGACAATTTCAGCCAATAAGCACGCCCTGCACAGCTTAGCTCCTAAGCAGTAACTTCTGGGTCATTTGTAGCTGCAGTGAAGTTGGGGAGAGGCGCACGGCAGACTAAAATGCCTAAACCCTTCTAAAAGTTTTACTGCTTACTATGTGGGATGTGGGCAGGGCACTCCTGACACCATAACCACAACAGCATCGGAACATCACATGAAAAAGAGGTTAACACAAGTTGTAGGTGATTTTCAGTTGCTTCATTCAGAGATGTTCCAGAGAAGAAGAGACAGTTCCCATTTAATAAATAAAAAACTCCTCTTAAAATCATTCCCCTCTCACAACCTGACCTACTGTCCTACCATTTTATTTTACAACACTGCTGTACTTAATGTTGCAAGCTGGGTGTTCACGACCGAAAGATGACAATGGAACTACACCTGCCAGGAAACACTCGATGGGGCAATAAAGCACTCCATTATGGGACAGATTTAACAGTGTTGTAGGAGAAAACTTTGCACCTGAAGTCATTTCCTGGTTAGGCAAGAGCGCTCTGCAGAAGCTGCACAGTGTGCGATGTGATCACCTTTACATTTCATTTAAAAAAAAATATGAAAAAATGAAACTGCATTCCGAAATGTACTTTTAATTAATTTGTGCCTTTTCAAATTTGGATTTTTGAGCAAAACCACAAGATTATGAAGCCCAATACCCACACTCTCTTCAGCACC
Source organism: Pelobates cultripes (assembly GCA_933207985.1). NCBI lineage: Eukaryota > Metazoa > Chordata > Amphibia > Anura > Pelobatidae > Pelobates > Pelobates cultripes. Next base: position 243,619,695 of record OW240917.1, read on the forward strand.
ACAAGCAGAACAATAATTAATTAGCTGAGGAAAAATGAAATGCAGGTTTTATGTCAAAATATGAGTTCAAGGAGAGTTAATACAACAAAATTAACTGTTCCCCACAGCACCAGGTGTAAAGTTCTTTCACTGCCTGTAGTGCCTTTAGACTGGATGAACATCATGTCAAATTGTCCACCAAAAGCTGCTGTGCCAAAGATTAACCATCATGCCGCTATAATGCTCGATGCCCTATAGTGAAGAAGTGGCTTTCCATAATGGGTGTGTAGCTTATAGGGCAGGGGTAGGCATCCTTCGGAACCCAAGATGTGGACTACATCTCCCATGATGCTTTGCCAGCATTAAAGACCTGTAGTGCCAAAGGTTGACTATCCTTGCTATAGACCAACATAGTTGGCAATCTGCACCAGATTAAGTGAAAACCCATTAACTTTACGTGAAAGTTAACAGCACCCATGTCTGGTCCATCAGATCCTTAATCTGACATGATCAGGGCCGGACTGGGGATTCCAAAGCAGCCCTGGAAAAAAAAATAAAAAAATCCATGCCAGCCCCATAAGTCATTGCGCCATATATTGTCTCATGTAATACGTAAGGCTATGTCTTGCCACCCTAGATGATTGATATATATATATATATATATATATAGCTTTTTCCAATATAAAATATTGGTCCTTTCAGAGTAAAATTTTTAATTATACAGTAAGCATACTCACATGCAGACACAGACAATCTCACTGACACAAGCTGATTGATACACTGCCTCATAGACAAACAATCTCACTGATATACATAAGGTCATTGACATAAAAACACAAGCTCACTCAGTAGCTGGCACACACACACACACACGCAAGCCCACTCACTAGCAGGCATGCACACACACACAGCTTAATGTAGTGGCTCTGGTGTCTATAGCCTGTCCCTGCAGGCTTTTCAATGTAAACACTGACTTTTTAGAGAAAAGGCAGTGTTTACATTGCTTCCTAGTGACAGACACTCAGAAGGTCACTAGAGGTGCTTCCTGTGTCAGTGCGGATTGGCTGAGATCATCAAGCTTGATGATCTCAGCCGTAGAGACAGGGCCAGTCGAGGGGAGACCAGCACGACGTGGGAGAAAAAAAAAAGGTGAGTAAAAACACACATACATACCATGACAGACACTGACAGACCGTGACACAGACACACACACCGTGACAGACAGACACACACACCATAACACAGAAAGACCATGACACAGACAGACACACACACACACAATGACACAGACAGAGACACAGACAGAGACACACACACATACACTCACACTGACACAATTTCTACCTGTGTGCTGGCATGGGGGAGCTAGCTCTTTTGGCAGCCGCAGGGGGAGCTGGCTGTTCTGTCTCTGCTCCCCCTCCCCAGCGCACTGCTTAAAGGACCACTATAGTGCCAGGAAAACATACTCGTTTTCCTGGCACTATAGTGCCCTGAGGATGCCCCGCCCTCAGGGTCCCCCTCCTGCCGGGCTGGATGGCAAGGAAAGGAGTTAAACTTACCTTTTTTTCCAGTGCCAGGCGGGGAGCTCTCCTCCTCTTCGGCTGAATGCGCATGCGCGGCAGGAGCTGCGCGCACATTCAGCCAGAGGCTGGATTAACCCATTTATAAACATAGCAGTTTCTATGAAACTATGTTTATAAAAAAATAAAAGGGTTAATCCTAGAGGGACCTGGCACCCAGACCACTTAATTAAGCTGAAGTGGTCTGGGTGCCTAGAGTGGTCCTTTAATGAGACCGGGGCCGGAATATGACGTCATATTCCGGCCCCGGTCTCACTAAGTGGCGCGCTGGGGAGGGGGAGCAGAGACAGAACAGCCAGCTCCCCCTGCCAAAAGTGCTCCCTCTGCGGCCGCAGGTGAGCCAGCTGCCTGCCCAGCTCCAGGTGCCGACAGCCCACCGGGAAACTTCCCGGTATCCCGGTGGACCAGTCCGGCCCTGGACATGATACATAAATCTGTGCTAGTGGAAGGGGTGCCAGACGACTGTCCCACCCAGGGACTGGACCACAGCCTGTATTCCAAATCTGGGCTGTATTATTATTATTTTTTTTATTATTTATATAGCGCCATCAGATTCCATAGCGCTGTACAATCGGTACAGATTTTCTCACCTGTTAAATGACACAACTCATAGCAATAATTTAAAGGCTGCATGTAAGGAAGATAAATGGTAAATATCTTCTAAGTCTTGTGTTTTTTTCTCCAGCTAAGCATTCTAACAGAGTTGTAACCAGGTTATGTCACAATTACTGGATACAACCCACAATAAGGTCATAAATCCCAGCTGGAATTACGATTACAGATGTTTAGATCTCGGTTTGATGAGCGTTCTGTTTATAATTTCCATGGTTCCCTTATAACTCCGCCATAAGCGTTGCGTATTAGGAGACATAAATGTATACAAATTGAGAACGACCCCAAAGAATGCAAAGCATATGTATTAATATAAACAATCTTTTTTTATTGTAAATAAAATCAAAATAAAAAACGGAATACATTGGAAGGGCTCTGCACTGCAAGCCCTACGTCAGTATATATATATTTATAGAGATTTATACAGTAAATTGGATATTTCTTTTGGCACTATTTCACCCTTGCTCAAAGGACGAAAAAAATAAAATAAAAAAAAAGGAAAATAAAATACATATCTATTTAATAGGTGCACGAACATGTAACTTATCCACAGCCATTAAAGCAATATGGTGGAAACACACCCGTTGCATCATGGGTACATTTCCACATGTTGTTCCGTATCACAATAGAGTATGTACATTCCCAGTTCATATACAGAGAAAACAACATTTAATAAAACCGTCTGTAGTTTTCTTCCGCTGCTTTGGTGAATAGAGAAGCCTGGATTATATAGAGAAGACACATGAAAACTTGATTGCTATGAGTGTTTTAAATACATTCCCTATTAAATATAGCATTCATTTATATGGTTATTAAAACCCATAGATTTTGAGAAGCACTGAAACACACGACATGTAAAACGTAAGGACGGGTACATTGTCTGCTAGTGACAAAATGGCGAAAGGACGGAGTGCAGCCAAAACAAAAATCTTAAACTACAGGGAATGTGCATTTTAAAAAAAATTACATCTCGTGATTGATATGAACACATTATATCACAATACATTTCAAAATGCCGTACTATTTCCTAAAAATGATTCCAGGTGGCAAGGGTCTCCTTCCAATTACATGGTGACAGATGGAAGACATTCGATATTGAGTGTACTCTAACTACAGAGTGCCAAAAGAATGCAAGGGGGTGTAAGGCCAGTCCAACCAACACGGTGTCAGAGGAAGGTTGGGAGATGCAGAGCCTGTCCTTCCAACTACAGGGAAAAAGACAGACGCTATGGGACACTGAACCTGTTCTTCTAACGGCAAGATGACACAGAGTGTAAGGGGACTACAGCCTGTTCTTCCAATGGCAGGATGACACAGAACCTGTGGGAATAGAGCCTGTTCTTCCAATGGCGGGGTGACACAACCTGTGGGAATAGAGCCTGTCCTTCCAATGGCAGGTTGACACAGAACTTGTGGCGACTGGATTCTGACCTTCCAATGGCAGGGTGACATAGAACCTGTGGGGGCTGGATTCTGTCCTTCCAATGGCAGGGTGACATAGAACCTGTGGGGACTGAATTCTGACCTTCCAATGGCAGGTTGACACAGAACTTGTGGGGACTGGATTCTGTCCTTCCAATGGCAGGGTGACATAGAACCTGTGGGAATAAAACCTGTCCTTCCAATGGCAGGGTGACATAGAACCTGTGGGGACTGAATTCTGACCTTCCAATTGCAGGGTGAAATAGAACCTGTGGGGACTGAATTCTGACCTTCCAATGGCAGGGTGAAATAGAACCTGTGGGGACTGGATTCTGACCTTCCAATGGCAGGGTGAAATAGAACCTGTGGGGACTAGATTCTGTCCTTCCAATGGCAGGGTGACATAGAACCTGTGGGGACTAGATTCTGTCCTTCCAATGGCAGGGTGACATAGAACCTATGGGGACTAGAGCCTGTCTTCCAATGGCAGTGTGGTACTCAAGCTATGAGGACATAAAGCTTGTTGACAAGCTTTGGGGCATGAAGTTTGCCATTGGAACTGCAAGACAGGAACTATGGCACATCCAGTCTGGCCAACTGACAGGAGTCAAAGATAAATAGGTAGATTATATAGATCCTGCCATTTAGTCTGATTACTGAAGGACAAGGGATGATGTGGATTACAAGGAATCTGCTTCAGCCTGCTTGGTGACAGTTGTGAGATGGATGTGAAGTCCATCCATTACAGCTCCTAGTTAGGAAGAAATTAAACTCTTGAACTATTTGATAAATAGTAGATATTTGAAAATGTTTTACCAACAGGCTCACTGTTTGAGTGGCAGAGTTACACTGGTAATGCGCTCACAATGTGGCAAATGCTACAAGTACTAGTACATCACTTTGGGTTGATCTCACAATACTAGGTCCCGGATCTCTGCAATTTGCACTGCAATACGAGTTTTAGTTTTAATTGTCTTTTTTAATCTCGAGGCTCATTTAAGAAGTGTGACGCATTTCTCCTGGGAATGATAAAACGGACAGCTTGTTCTCCCCAGTAATAATCCTTACCAAGCAGAGAGAGCAGTTTGATACAACTATCATCTATCTAGGATATACAGCTCAATAAAAAGGACACAGACTTGAGTTTTCAAGTGCATATTTAAAGGAACAGTAAAGCATTTGTTTTCTTCCTAATGGCAATGGGCACCCTCTAAACTGGTGATTTCTGAGCCTGCCGATGATCCATACAGATCAGACATGCCAACTGCTAGCTGAAATGTAATAGTTTAGCTTTCTTTCACAACTTCCTTTAAGAATAATCAAAGAGAAAACTGCAGAAAATTAATTTTTAGAGAAATAAAAAGATTGGGAAAAACTAATCAAATGTTCTCACCATGCTGTTATAAACAGAAAGCTTGGTATAAGCAGCAATCTCTACATAAACAAAACAAAACACAAAACAAAAAAATAACACATGCTGGCAGGAGTTTCCTATCCAAGTGTAAACACTATGTAAAAGCAAAGGCCTAAAATGATCAAGCTGTACGGTTTGGCAGGGAGGACACAAACTCGGGTCACATGATTAGCCAGAACATTATCTAAAGAGGAATGATTTTTGCTGAATTACTCTTAAAGGGACACCGTAGGTACTGTATCTGCTTCATCTCATTAAACTGGTTATAGTGTCTGGAGTCCCCTGGTACCATCATTTCTTTCAGCATTAAACAGTTTTTAATGTTGTAATGTTTTAATGCTAAACAAGAGTCCACAGCAGTCTATCCACTCTGTGCTGCTTTGGCTAATAAGGAAGTATTACCCTGAGAGACAATGGGCAGCTGTGATTGGCTGAGAGTGTCAGCTGACTGCTTTTAACCTGTCAGAGCTCCAACTGACGGTATGGATGGGTATGACAACAAGGAAGTGTGTAATCTCTGCCTTAGCAACACACACAGAAGGGGCCGGACTGTGGGCGGCCAGGGACTCTTATTTTGTGGCATACTGCACAAACATTGTGCAACACTGAATGGAGGGACAGTGCCAGGCCACTCCAGGCACTATAACCAATTCAAAGAGACAAAGTGGTTATAGTGACTACAGTGTCCCTTTAATGCCCACACCTCTTGGGAATCACAGAGTGGTCGTCAATGATCTCTAATTAGTATGAATTTTGTATAAGCAGGTCTAGATTTCCAAGCAATGGATATTCTATTTTAAGGACCTGCAAAGGCTGGAATTATTCTGTGACTGTTTTTTAAATAGTTAAGCTGGTTTGTATTTTGTTAAGCAGATGTAGCAATGTTTAGTGTAGTTATTCAACTAGACTTCTAGGGGAGATTTATCAAAGAGTCACTAAATACTCTGCACCTCTTGGGGAATGTTTTTTTCTGCCATGGATTATACACTGGAAAGTCAAATTTAAGACCTGTGTTGCCGAACTGGAAGACTAGCTGACTTAGAGAATTTTTCCAGTTCAGCTATCTTGACCGTAAAGGGACACTCCTTGCACCAAAACAACTTCATCTAAATTAAGTTGCTATGGTGCCCAGGAGGCCCTCTTACTTAAAGGGTTTAAACCATTCTCAAACTGTTTTAACACAAAGTTGCCTTCAGTGGCGATATCCACTCCTCCCTCTGTGGCATCTGGCTCCTGAATTTTCAGATTCAGGAACCATGGAGTGCCGCCGGCAAGGGGCGCCGCTGACTGGATGAGAGCGGTCAGCTGACTGTCTCAGCCAATCAGTGACTCCCGATTTACTAAACTGGCTCTAGAAAGGTATGTTTCTTTCCAAGACAGTTTAGTTATTGGGGAGTGACTGATTGGCTGAGAGCATAAGTTGACTTTTCTCAGTCAATCAGTGGCACTCTGCACTTCCTGAATCTGAAATTTAGAAGCTGGGTGCTGTCGGGTGGGAGTGGACATCACCACTAGAGTCAAATTCGGGGTTTTACTGTGTGAGAATAGTTTAACCGAGTGGTTCCCAAACATTTTAGGTTCAAGACGCCCTTAATATTTCAATATTTGTCCAAGGCACCCCAAGTGAAAACAATTTCTAAGTTGTATATATGTACAGCGCAGCGGCATATACTGGGCCCCTGTTCGGCAGAAATGCTTGCCATTTAAGCGCAGATCCAGAACCTAATCTTGGGAGGGGCACTGGTAGATTATTTAAATAAACAATCTAGGCACAATAACCACTACAGCACTTTGTAGTGGTTATGGTGCCAGTAGTGCCCTCCCAGAGTAAGTAGTCAAACTGTTTTAGAACAGTTTGACAACTTACATGGGATCTGCAGTAAGGGATAGGGGCAGTAGTGTGTGTGAGGGGTGCAGTGAGTGTACAGGGGTGCATTGTGTTTGTGAAGGATGTAGTGTGTGTGCTTGAGGGGTGAAGTGTGCGTGTATGTGGGGCAGTTTGTACGTGGGGTACAGTCTGTGTGTGTGGGGCAGTGTGTGAGGGGTACGGTCTATGTGTGCGGGGCAGTTTCTGTGGGGGAGGGGGACACAGTGAGTGTGATGGGTACAGTTTGTGCTGCTAGAGTTCACTCTCGCAAAAATGTGTAGCGTTGCCGTGGTAACACTCCGAACTCGCAAGAGGAGAACCCAGTGTAGCTACAAGTCAGAGCTACCCCGGGTTCTCTCTCCCTTCCTCCCTGCCTTCTGCCAGGATTAAACTGCTAGCGGCCCGGAGAGGGAGATCTCTGATCTCACCTCCAGTCCTGAAGAGTCATCAGGGTAGAGGGAGGCACAGTTCCCGGTGCTATGATCATTTAATCATAACGCCAGGAAAATATCTCAAGGGGCCCATGTGTGCCTTGCCGTGGCGCCCTAGGGGCGCACACTTTGGGAACCGCTGGTTTAATCCCTTGAGGTAAGGGTGCCTCCATGGGCCTTGTGGCACCATAACAACTTCATTTAGATTAAGTTGTATTGATGCCTGGAGGGTCCCTTTAAATTTACTTTGAATCCCCCTATTCATCACTTTAAAGCTTTTTCTGTCATTCGTTCTTTTCTATTCATTATTACGAATCGCATTCTACTTTCTGACATTTCCCACTCTTTTTTTCTAAGTAGTAAACAGGCTGAATATTCGCACAGTACTCCATGAATGGTACTTCCCGAGGTACAAAAGAACTGTTTATTATACAAACAAAAAAAAGACAACACTTTTTGAATCTCCTTGCTAAACCTCTCCCACACGGGAATGCAATGCCAATCAATGGGAGTTGCAAACCTAAAATGACCACAGGCGTAAGGGAAAATGAAGTCTGTTTACAAAATACCCAAACGAATGGACTTTGAATATTAAAACATTAGGGTTCATTCACCAAGCACTAAATTGTGTGGAAATGAACGTTTTATGATAAATAACTGCTGGGATTAGAGAGCAGCTAGAGAATTCTTCCAAATGAACTATTTTGGCCCACATTCTTTTCAATTCTGTTTTCAATTCACCGTTCAGTGAATAAAATACTAAATTGTATGTTTAGGCGATCTTTTTCTCCGATGTAATAACAAAGTAAACATTTTAATATGGGATGTAGAGCAAAAAAACAAAAAACAAAAAAAAAAAAAACACAGAAGACTAAAACAATTAAAAACAAATAAGGAACTGCAGTCTATCCATCACTCTGAGCCTGGGTGCAACCAAACCAGGACTCAGCACCAGGTCCCAGTTACAATATGCATTAAGTACAAAGTGGTTCAGAAACGGCAGTTTATTGAAGCCCAATGTCACACAACGTTTCAACTTACACGGTCTTTGTAAAGCTTGACAAAGACCGTGTAGGTCGAAACGTTGTGTGACATTGGGCTTTAATAAACTGCTGTTTCTGAACCTTGGAGTGCCTGAACCGCTTTGTACTTTATGCAGAAGATGAAAACAAGGCAAGAATCCTGCTTTTGATGACATCACAGATTTCTGATAAATTGCCTTTTGGAATTCTGACACATAGATCTGTAGATTAACACATTTATTTCCCTAAAGTGTTTGAGGAAAGAGTTACGTTCTTTCTCTTTCAGACTTTCTTTCTGTAGATAGTGGGAGAGGAGCGAGAGAGATCGACAAGCAAAGGATGCCAGACAAGGGATTCAATGAGACAAAGGTACAAAACAATAAAAGATGGATGCTGTATCGTAAACATAACCTTCTACTTTAATCAGCCATTACCGTTTTTGGTCATGGATCTCTGATAACACATACAAAGCAAGCTGGAGGAATAAACTGAGCCATTGGCACATAGACAAATGTTGTGATATAAAGACGAGAAGAAAGGCACGGCATAGACCGGCCTGCATGCTCACACTTAAAGGTGCATGCAGGCATCTCAGAAAATTTACTAGAAATTACAGCTTAGCATCAGATCTCAAATGGCCAATGACAAATCTAAATGTTTGTCATATATTTGTGATGTCACCAAAAAGTGCATTTTTTTTTTTTTACATCATTCATTGCCTTGCCACATCAAAACCACTAAGCATGTCTCACCAAAGTAACATGAAAGGCATATATCTTAAAATCCCCTAAAGCGTACACCCTGATTTGAATTGAAAGTTTGAGAATGTGCGGTCCACAAGGGCAGTTCTGGGCTCAGTAGACTGAGTGAACACATTCTGTTCCAAAATGCTGGACACCCAAAGCATAGATCTCGAGCTGATGTAAAACTGGAACTGTGCCATTCTCAATGATGGTGAAGCTTAAGACTTACCAAGTTTATCTACAGCTAGGGTTCACTTTTGGCCCACCAATGTCCTTCTCCAATTTTTTACATTAATGTAAAGGGACGCCCCAATGCCAAAATAAAAATATGTACTCCCAATCAATGCATTTAATTATGCTTCTTTTCAATAGGGATAAATCTAAAAACAATGTGCAAAACCTACAGATCTCTTGTCTGCACCCATTGCAAGCCCTCCCCTTCTAACCCCGCCCAGACTTTATGTGGCTGTCCAATCACAGACTTGCCATGCAGCTCAATGAGAAGTCTTGGCAAGACAGGTGCTCTGGGCAATTGTCTCCTCAAACAACCAGGAAGTAACAGGAAGGCTTGTCTGATTGACAGCGGGGCAATGCGGTTTATTTAATAAAGTGTAAATTTCTATTGTAATCTGGACTTTTTGTAAAATAAAAAAGTAAGAAAATAAAAAATAAATAAAAAATAAAAAATTCTAAAATGCTCTAGTGGTCTGGAGTGTCTCTTTAAAAACATGTATAGCAACACACTCATGATGCATGGCAGATTGTGGGTATTACTGGCCAAAAATAAGAAGGGGTGGAAAGACAACGAACATGGTTTAGAAGAACAAGTAACACTAATTTAAAGGGATTTACATTTCATGTGCTTTGAGTGCATATGATATACAGTGTGGTTTACATATCTCTCGACATTTTTAGGGTGCGTGTCGTCATCCTTGCACTCGAATACTGGATACCCAAAGGGCACTTTACAAAAAACCTGTCCCTGTCTCTTCAGAATGAAGAAGAGCTTACTTTGGTTTAGTCATAGGAAGTCAAGTATTGATATCGTGCCATTTAACTATGTAACATTATTTCAGCAATGGAACGTGTCTAAATGGCATGTTTTTATAAAATACCAAGTGAAGGCTTACTCACCAGCTTTGTACATTTATCTTCTACGTATAAAAGTACAGTGGAATAAATGGCTAACGTGTGGACGTAAAACGTGTCACATGCGTGCTTACTCCTAAGGCACACTTTGGTTTAAACCCTTTCAGTTGACAATATGCCCATGTATACAGTGGCACATAAAAATATTTCTGCACTATAAAGCGTTAATATATAGATTTGGTCAGGAAGTGCGATCCGCAGAGATAACGCTCTTGTTGCATGGGCCTTGTGTTTCTCCATTTGGATTCTCTTTTCCCCAAAAACATTGAAATCCCGCATGCAGTTCTTCAGGTTTCCTTCTCTGTAACAATAGTAAGGCACTTGTCGTGGAAGTGGTGGGGCAGTCTTTTTGGAAAGAAGGTGCCTTTTTTTTTTTTACACCTCATGCTCTATTTTTATCTTGCGGTGTAGAGACGCCTAGGAGTGCATTTTTTCATCCTTGATATCAAAGGGCCTCCAACATATAAATAATACAGTTACTTTGATACATTAACACTGACTTTGTATCCCTGGCTGCTGGCTCTGTAACCGGCTCTGGACGCAGCACGGAGGGAATGATTGTCGTATCCACCGCTTGCTTTAATCACGTGTCAATCCCCTGAAATGTCTACGGCCCCCCGTGTGATATGTGCAAGCGCTGGAGTAAGGTCCACATTTAGAGCAGGGAAACTAATACGTGAGCTGGGCAAAGGGATGTCGGAGCAGTTCTTCGGCAGAAGGTCTCTGCCGTGCATCCACCAGTATCCGCTTAACAAAGTCCCGACATTGTTCTGATGTGTGCGGAGGCAGTTGGGGGTTAGTTGGCTGGGTGGCAATCTTAAAAATGGCCGCCATGGCCTCATATTCGGCCCAAGGAGGTTTTTCTGTGAGCATTTCCACCACAGTGCAGCCGAGGCTCCTGTAACAAAAAACACGAATAAGGTGAGTCCCTGATGAAAGCCTGGAGGAGGAAGTAGGTGGAGGGGCCCAGAGGAGAAAGACACTCATAGAAAACCTAAAAGGGCCTTACATTTCCATTCCATCACCTTTAGTCCCGCAATACCCACTTACCAGACATCAGCTTTTCTCCCATAGCCTTCTCCACTGATAACCTCTGGGCTCATCCAGTATGGCGTCCCAGTCACAGAACGAATCCCAGTCCCTGACATACATATTGTCTGTAGCCGCTTGCTGGCACCAAAGTCTCCCAGCTTGACGTTGCCGGCAGAATCCCGAAGGATATTGGCTCCTACAGTGTGAATCACAAAGTTAGGCTTGAGGTAGAGCATGTGAATTCTATGTTAAATTATGTGGTGAGGAAGAGGAGAAAATCCAACTCTCATGTGTCAGCTTGTGAGTTCCTATCAGTTCCTTTCCCTATATATGGATATCAAGATCAGAACCGTATGGAGTTTATTCAATAAATAGAATATTGAGAGAAAAACATTTATAATCTCTTTCAGATCATAGAAAAACATTTAAGTTGGAGAATCTTCCGATTTGGGCTATTGTACAACAAAAATTGCATTTACCTAACTCCTAGAGTAAATTTTCTAAAATTCCCAGTTTAGTAAATAAGTGACGTTTCTATGTAATTTAAAGGGACACGCAGGGCACCATAACAGCTTAATCACAATGATGTTATGCTGTGAGGAGGTCCTGGTTACCGTCATAACTTACAGAGTTACAATCAGGAGGTAGCGATCAGGTGACTTTAGGGTAACAGCTGCTGGCCCCTTTTTGGATCTTTGCATGTTTTGTGACACTGCTGCTTGGGGTGCGATGGCCTAGCGGTGCAGCAATGTTTTCTAATACTTACCCGATACTGTCCCCCATAAGCACTGCCAGCTTCTTATTTTTTTTTGCCAGCTTCTGGCACTTTATTCTCAAAGAGCCCATGAAAATGATGTACATTTTCGCATGTGCGAGAGTACAACTCTGAAGTCTATGGAGGTGGAAATGTTGCCAGGTCCATACAGAAATGTATCTGGAGTTGTGTCTATATTTATTTTTACTTTGCATATTGTGAGCTGGAGGGAGCCTTTAAAGCTTTTATCCCAGCATGCCTACACTCTGCATATGTAATATTGGCAGACCTGATGGGCCTTTTGGTTCTTATTCACTGTGGCCTCCCTCCCATTCTCCAGCCACTCTGACTCCCTTTCACCCCTCTTGCCTGGTTCAATCAATAGACCGTTATGTATTAAGTGCCGACCATATGGATTTCCAGTTATGGAGATACCTGCTAAGTTGCTATTACGTTTGTACCCAGCCGTGTTACTAAAGTCTCAGAGACGCTGAGTCTTCAGTAACATTAACCAGGTGTACAATAAAACTAATAAAGTTACAAACCAATGAATACCAAGATAATTACCCTTGATGTCCCTGTGCACAATCATGTTACTGTGCAGGTAGGAGACACCTTCCAAGATCTGCCGAGTGTATCTGCGGGTGACATTCTCAGTGAGGGCCCCATAAGCTTTCAACTGATCTTTCACTGAGCCCTGAATGGTGAAAAAAAAAATAAAAACAGGGGAGAGAGAGATTTACTCAGGTTATCCATATATATAATGAAGGGTAAAATAGCCCTGTCACCTGGTACTCTGACTCCATCTTTGTGTGTTAGCCCCTGGATCCCCATAATGAGAGCACACACACATATTCATAATGCTCCCCAAGCTAAGCCGGCACCAATCCCTGGAGATTCCCACACCTGAATACAGCAATCCTAAGTAAGCTTCACACCTAGCATGCACTGTGGCATAGCAGTTCACCAATGTCAGGTACTCACTTAATGATAACCACATATGGCATGAGCTTGGTTCACGGATTCCCACACCTTACACTAGTCTATTAATGGCACGTGCCAAGCCACGGCACTGCCCAAGTATCTCTGCACATTTTGTACCCCCAGATCTGGTGCTGCCATGTAAACAGTCGTGAATGCTACTCTAGCTTGTTAAATATGAAGCACCCAGCTCTCCTTACCCCTGGCATGTATTCCATAAAGATAGTAAGAGTCTTCTCTCCCTTGTCCCGCAGGCAGCCATAATACTGTACGATTCTTTCATGATGCAAGTTCTTCAGAAGCTGGATCTCGCATTCCAGAGCACTCACCTCCTGCAGGGTCAAAAAGAGTGTGTGGTAGATCAAAGATTGTAATCCAACACTTGCAGTAATAGGTCACAAATTTGTCAAATAGCTAACTTTCAAACACAGGAATGGATAAGCAATCAAATACCTTACTATGTGCTCCTAACCAAAGGCATGCAAAGGCCTCTCTCTAATCCCCTCCTTCCAAGAAGCCAAAACTAGCCCCTATGCCCCCCAGGAGCAGATTCAATCCTGTATTGTCCCCCTCCCTCGGGAGCAGACATTAACTCCTATCCCTGTAGGCTCAAGGCTCTCTTCATCCTAGAAGCAGGCTCTTCCCCTCTCTTTTTTTAAATTTTTTTTACCCCCGCTCACAAGCATTAGTGGGTTAACAGGAACAAAAACAATTCAGACATTTTGGTATGCTGTCTGTCCTTAGTGAGCAGTGCTTGGGAGTAGGGGGTTTTATGTTAAAAGCGATATCGTCTATGTCAGGTGGTCGAGATCGGTTTGTGATCCTCATAGGTCGGTCATGCATTAGAGTGGAACCTGTGAGTTACTGTAAGCCCTTAGGCGGAAACATGGATTTACTGCCAGTTGGATCGTTCTGGTGAGTTGCCTCTCAGTTTGAGTCGTGCGTGTATCTCGCTGAGGTATGAACCCTATGCCAGTGTTAAGGCCGCATAGGTAGCCCTGTTAAACTAGGCTCTCTGTCTGACGGTATATGGGTTTACACCTCCAGTGTCTTGTTTCAGAACGTGGTGAGTCGGGCTAGGCTAGGAGGTGGGGATCCCCTAAGTGTCAGTTTGTTGGGGTGTGGGTGGAGATTTGTCCGTGGCATTGCAGTTCATGGGGCCTAAAATACAAGTACAAGTTAACATTAAGTGCAAATCAAGTGAAAGTGAAAACAGAAAAACAGAACCAACTTCGAACCGCATAAGTGGGCCCGAAAAACAGGGGCAATCTTTGCGAGGCTAAGAGTCTCGGATTATGAGGCTGTGGGTGCCCGGGTGTTACTGGAACTCTTCTGAAAAATAAAAGTGTAAAGGTGGAGTCCAAAATAATCCTAAGGAACTTCGAACCGCATTTGGTGTATGTCCTTAGGATGGTAGAGGAGATAGTGGGGTTGGGAGTCCCAAAGTTCAGGTGGTAGCTGCCGCGTAAGCCTCTGGCTTTCTTCCTTGTGGCATGAACGACGTAATCCTCGCTGCGTCCCAGCGGTGAGCTGTGGTGGAGTTTTCTGGATACCCCGAAGGAGTTCGGGAGTTCTCTGGCAGGCCAAGTGTTGATAACAGTGCCGCTACTCCCTGCAGGTCTGTCAATGTGTGGGTCAAGCTGTTCCGCTGTATTTGCAGAGCGCCATCTGTATTCTAGATCGCTCTTCCTCAAAAGCGCCGTGAATGGTTGGAGGGACCGTCTCCATTGTAGGCTGTCCCCGGAAAGGTCAGCGTAAAAGGTTAGGGCTGCATTTTCAAAGGCATAGGGTGATTCCCCGCCTTATCCCTTTTTTGGGGATTGGCTGCGTTAATGGGGCAAACATGCCGCTGTTGCAGTCATCCAGGCTCAGGTCGTCCGAGGAGTCTGTGTATTCTGCGAGGCTGGTGGCCATTTTGGGCCCATGTGCCCCTTGCGTCTGGTGGAATAAATCACAGATGTCGGGGCCTGTTTTGGGTTTGCCCGGTCTTTGCTTTTTGGTTTATCGCCCCATATTCCCTGTGGGTCCGTGGGGTACTTTTGCAGCACTTTGTCTTGTTGGAAAACGGGTTTTTAATCAGTGTGTACAGACAATCTATCTATTGTGCGTCCGTCTCATTCTCTTGCTAGGCTCCGCCCCTGCTCTTCCCCTCTTCTAAAACAACAAACACATTTTCATGGATACTCTGGGGTGTATGCTGGTGTGCTGTGTTAAAGAAGTGAACTAACCTTGCTAGTTTCCGGACTGTCCGGGTCAAATTGGACCTGCTTGGCTGCCAGTTCTCTTCCTATGTCCACATCGTAACACAGATAAACTCTTCCAAATGCTCCTTGACCCAAGAGCTTCCCCCGAAGCCAGTTTATTGGAGCGCTCGGAGCTGATAGATAAAAATGGGAGACAAGTCAAAGAGCAGAACAGAGGTCCTGGAATTCACAGCAATAAAATAGAGTTAGTCAACAGATCCACCTTCAACTGTTGTGAGAGATGTAGTTCTACAACATCTGGAATGCTACCCCTCTCCAAACCTACAGATGAAGGTCAGAGGAAAAGCAACACCACTGCTATATGATAAGAATACTCCGTTTTATAATTCAAACATTGTTGTATTCACTCTTTTAATATGTAACAAACTGTTTTTAACAGTATGGTCTACTTTAGGGTTTATATACTAAACAAGGAATTCTGGTGAACTAGAAACTGAACAGGACAAAGTAGATCATTGGAGGAATTTTTCTACAACGACTGTCTAGAGCAGACCAAATCTTTTTTTGGACAGCGACCAAATTATGTCATTGGCTTTTTGACCCATTCTTCAACTTCAAAATAAAGTACACAATTAATTCTGGAAACACTTTCACTAGTGTCTGACAGGGCCTGAAATGGCAGTGCTGGAACAGTAAACAATATACTGTAATTAACTTGGGGCCTGATCAATGTGATGTGCCTGTTTCAGCCAATAACACACTGAAATAGCTTGGTACTCCATACTTGGCCTGACTGATTGGTGCTCCATATTGGGCCTGTAAATTGTAGTACATAAACCAGTTAGATATTTAATTTATCGATAGAATATTCTTATCGCACTAGTATTATAAAAGCAAAACAGTCCCTTGAGATTTTTGCACAACCAGATGGCAAACTAAAAAAGTTAACTAATGGTTGTCCTTTTTTGCCTTTTGAACTGGTTTTTATTTTTCAAATTACATTTATTTTTTATGGCCGGGAACAAGATGAAATAAGCAGACATTAGTTCTTCTCTATATTCCACACCTTAACCATGCCCTGATCAGCCCCATATATACAACTTGCTGCTATTGTAAAGATTACACAAATATTTAGGGGATTGGAGTATCCCTCTCCTCCTTACATTTCATGGATACATTCCTCTCCTGCACACTCAGGGTGTTCTCACTGTCCGCACTGCGTATCCGACTTCGAGTTTCGTGGTATTGTACAGTAAGACCCATATTTTCCCCATTGCTGCTTAGGGAACGGCTGGATGGCACTAGGGTGAAGAGGTTCCCTTGAGGACGACGAATCCGTGGAAATGTCCTACGACCTAGATAGAAGTGTAATAAATCATTTTTAGAACTATCAAAAGAACAATTTATAACATCTAAAAAAAATAAAAATAACCCAACATAACTTTTAAGATGAACATGCAGCAGCACACAACGTGTTTAGCATCCCTCACATACCAGTGCACAACATGAAAGGTCCTCGACCCCCACCACGCAGGATCAAGAATCCACAGACTCCCTCAAACAGCAGTACACAAAATAAAGGATCCTAAACATTTCCGACACAAAATTTTTTCAATTGATAAGATTTTAGATGAACTTCCTACAGACAGAACTTACCATCGTTGTAATCTTTGTGGTGAACAGACACGTGGTATCTCCGTGGATAGGTCCCTCCCTTGCCCGCCCTGTCACAGAATTGATTCTCGCGATCTGGATTAGAGGAAACCGACACATTCCAAAAGACAATCTTATGGTAATGAGAACATTGTGATATTACACATGATATATGATTTGCTCCACACTTACCCGAGAAGTCCTGTCTGTTGTCTGGATAACTCTGTGCTCTAGACATACGAGACTTTCTGAAGCATGGGCTGAAAAATGGAAATAAAAAGCAGGGTTTCAGAAAAATGGCTTGGATTTGACAGATATTTTTAACAAAAATATATATATATATATATTTCTAAGTGTGATGACCATTTATAGTGAAAGCATACCAGCTTATAGGTCTATGTGATGGATACAAGTAACATTAATGACACGTGTTTACACTCTATGAAATATTTAATAGGACAAGGTTTAAAAATTCATATTCTACTCTACTAGCCCAGTCTTAAAAGTTACTAGCCACTTGAAGCATGGAGGATCCATGGCAAACTCACCGGGGCTAAATTTTTTGTCACCAAAGGCTAGTGGTTAGTGGAAATGTTAAGCCCTGATAAGGATGTGCATATAAATTTGTCTATATACACGCTTTCTGTATGACGCATTTAAAGGAACACTATAGGATAGAAACGTTGCTGCTCCTTTTCTTTTGAACACCTTGAGTGCCTGGAAATTTTATTTTTGTCTACTATACATTGTCTCCCTAAATATGGTATAATATTACTTTTATTCAAGTCTGCAGCTGCTGCCTCTACCCCTGATCTGCCTGCTTGGCTGACATCATCAGAAGTTATTATCTGAGCCAATCAATGCCTTCCCATAGGATCAGCTGAGACTGTCAAAGAGGCAGATCAGGGGCAGAGCCAGCACAAGTCAAACACAGCCCTGGCCAATCAGCATCTCCTCATAGAGATACAATGAATCAATGTCTGCATGCAGAGGGTGGACAATGAAGATCAGTCACACTGTGCAGCACTGCCCCAGGAAGCACCTCTAGCAGCCATATGAGAAGTGGCCACTAGAGTTATCACTATGCTGTAATGTAAACACTGCATTTTCTCTGAAACGATAGTATTTACTGCAACATGCCTGAAGGGAATGATTATACTCACCATAACAAATACAATAAGCTGTAGTTGTTCTGGTGACTATAGTGTCCCTTTAAGGAAAGGATTCCCAGGTAGTTGTTCTGTATTTACCTGTCCTCTGATCGGTCTAGAGACTGGCAACTGCCGGACACAGAATTCTCTGTACTGCTCAGGGGATCCAGCATCTGAGTAGAAAGTGACCAGTGGAGGGAGGGAGTGAGAGAGAGAGAGAGAAACAATGACGTGGTGGAAAAACAAAATAACAAGATAAGTGAAGAGGGGAAAAAATTGTGAAAGCATACACACAGTACATGCCGAGTGTGCAGAAACTGAAAGGGTTACTCACAAAAGTGTGAATTGTTGGGAATTCCAATTCCAAAAAATCTACAATAACCAAACTGGGGGAAAAACAATCTTCAGTTCAGCAACATCCCATTGCAGAACTCCCCGGAGTGTGAGCAGATACAGCAACATCCCATTGCAGAGCTTCCCTGAGTGTGAGCAGATACAGGAGCACCCCATTATAGGGCTCCCCGGAGTGTGAGCAGATACAGTAACACCCCATTAGAGGGCTCCCCGGAGTGTGAGCAGATACAGGAACACCCCATTATAGGGCTCCCCGGATTGTGAGCAGATACAGTAACAAACACCCCATTAGAGGGCTCCCCGGAGTGTGAGCAGATACAGTAACACCCCATTATAGGGCTCCCCGGAGTGTGAGCAGATACAGTAACAAACACCCCATTAGAGTGCTCCCCGGAGTGTGAGCAGATACAGGAACAACCCATTATAGGGCTCCCCGGAGTGTGAGCAGATACAGTAACAAACACCCCATTAGAGTGCTCCCCGGAGTGTGAGCAGATACAGGAACACCCCATTATAGGGCTCCCCGGAGTGTGAGCAGATACAGTAACACCCCATTGCAGAGCTCCCC
The DNA here is from genome assembly GCA_933207985.1 of Pelobates cultripes. Classification (NCBI taxonomy): domain Eukaryota; kingdom Metazoa; phylum Chordata; class Amphibia; order Anura; family Pelobatidae; genus Pelobates; species Pelobates cultripes. The sequence continues at coordinate 243,638,611 of OW240917.1, forward strand.
GGGGTGTGAGCAGATATACAGTAACACCCCATTGCAGAGCTCCCCGGGGTGTGAGCAGATATACAGTAACACCCAATTGCAGAGCTCACCGGGGTGTGAGCAGATATACAGTAACACCCCATTGCAGAGCTCCCCAAGGTGTGAGCAGATATACAGTAACACCCTATTGCAGGGCTCCCCAGGTTGTGAGCAGATATACAGTAACACTTCTGCTGTACAGCACCCCGAGTGGACACGAGAAACAGTATCACCCCTAGTATCCGCTATGGAGCACCAAATTAATGTGTGTGCTCTGCTGCATGACTGTAGTACAGAGTAAGGTCAATGTGCCAGAAAAATGAGGGTCAGAAAGACTGACAGATTGTCGGTAAGACCCAAACAGAGATTGTGTACATGTTGTGTACTGTGACACTCACACACTGCTCATTGGCCTCTGGTATAAACTCCCCCTCACTATTGATGCTTGTGTAGGATCCTTGCCGTGCGATCCTCTGCTGCCTCTCCGGTACATACCCCGGAGGTGGGGAACTGCGGCCAGTGTTCTGAGAACCTGAGAAAGGACAGAGTAGGGCAACACATATAATTACAGCATCAGATAATTATACAGTCAGTGCACAGCATGCAAAAAGTCAAGCAGTGCACTTAAAAACGGTAATACTCTATTAACCCCATTATAGTGCTACAGAGCCCAGCAAAGAATCTTTCCCATCTCTGGCACTCGATTGTTAACCACAACAGACCACAGCACATGTTCTGTTTATTATTTAGTGTAATAATATGAGAACCTGAAAACAATTCAGTAATATTCCATTGATATTATATTGATCTTTACACCTTAACGGGCAACTCTTAGCACCATGACAACTTCATTGATTGCCTGGAGTCTGTATGTGCAGCATTTGTCTTTGAAACGCAGCATATACAGATATTAACCCCTTAGCTGCTGGAGGTGTAATTTCTCTCATATAGTCAGTTCTGTGCAAAACTGGTGTCTGATGCCAGCAAGCAGAGGTGGCACACACTTCCCTCCCTTCACGCTGCCCCTGTCCTCCCTTCAGTCTGTCCTCTCTGACGTCACTCTCAATCTGGTGACAGGGAGTGATGTGTTGATTTAAAACTGGAGGTGGGAGCACCTAATCACGTGTAATGCTAACTCAGAGGTAGGCAACCTTCGGCACTCCAGATATTGTGGACTACAGTTCATATAATGCTGGCAAAGTATCAGGGGAGATGTAGCCCACATCATCTAGAGGACCGAAGGTTGCCTACCTCTGCTCTCACTAAAACCAGTGTTTTATGAAAACACTTTGTCTTTGGTTGGAGTAACCCTATAAAGATACAAACACCAATAAATAATAACCCACTCTTTCCAATTTTATTTTCCATCATTCCAGCAATGCCAGTGTTTATATATTACAGTATAATGTTTACAAAAAAAACAGGAATTGCAGACTTTTCAGGGAATAAAAGCAGAGCTGGAAAAATAAATTAAATCGGAGAATATCTGTAACCGAGCTATTTTGGCCCAAATTTAGCTTTCTCATGTGGATTCTACCTAATTCCTGGATCCTTGATTACACACAATTCTGGTTTTGTTTTAATTCTGGAGAATTTATTGTGTTGTTTTATTCTCTTTTTTTATTAAAAGGGTTGAGAGATGCATACAATGAATAAACCATGGTAAAAAGGAGAACCAACGTTTTTAATTTAGGTATAAGCATGAGAGGACAAAGGGTACAATATGTCTGTAGCATAGCAGGAAAAAAAGCAGTTTATATCCCTCATTGTAGGATTTTATTTGAAGTGAATCAGTCTGTGACAGACCCATCTGTCTGGATTATAACTGCTTTGTTCGTCTGTTTTGCCGTTTTCATGAATTTCCCCGTTCGTATGCTTTGTTTAAGGGAATGTCGGTTTTGTCGAACGGAACTACCGAACGGACGGCCACCCAGAAGAGAAGTGTGCTGCTGGTTAACCTATTGATCCCAATTAGAACGTTGCGGTTAACCACAGACACTTCTCAATTAAAAACCGAATGCCGGGTGGTCGTCGTTCGTATGTCGACCACGAGGCGGCGGCCATTTTGTCCATGCGAACGACCAGCGGTGTTCAACGATTATTTCATGGATCGGAAAACGGACACTTTTTCAGCCGAACACCGCTGAAGCCGTCGACCTCCCCTTCTCAATCGACAAAAGCATGCGAATGACAGCCGTTCGGGAGATTCAACCACACGAATGGACTTAACCCAGATAGCCGTCCCATGGAGTCAATCGCATACCGAAGAACTGAAAGAGACTTTGACTCCATGGCGATTGAACTGTGCGAATGGGATCTGAGCGCTATTCTCCAATAATGTGCCCTCAGATCCAGGCTATCTGGGGATATGCAAGACTGATGTAAAATGTTCAGCAGTTACTAAGTTATGGATTTTTGTGTGTTTTTGTAACTTGTATCTAAAATGGCGATTGCCTCTGCTCGGGGAGATAAGTGAATTACTTCCCAATTATCCCCCGAGCAGAGGGGAGGGAACTGTACTGCATGCTGGGAATATTGTGGGGATGTATGTCCAAAATGTCCCCATGTCCCTCTGTGATTTCAGTCTCCCATTTGGTCCCCTAGGGGAGTGTCCACCAAGTGGGAGACCTGCATAAATACCGGGCAGGTAGCCCACAGTAAACGAGTTCGTGTTTTACCCTCAAAGCGGAGCTTGGTCTCGTTATTGGGGGGATTTGGATACCAGCGGCGAGAGACTGCTGATTTGGATTATTTGCCGCTTGGGAGAGATTGTCGTTCGGTTACTGATTGCCGTTCGTGGATTTGCGGCTCGTGAAGGGAATTCACCGTACAGGTACCGTTCGGGAGTTTGGAGTGTTCCCTGGCTGGCGGTTCGCATGGCTTTACTATACCCGCTACCCGGCCCCATTAGTGCGAACGGGGAATACTCGCTAAACGGCGGTTTGTACATTTCAGTGCCGTAGGTACCGTAACAACTGGTGGCAAGCGACGGGATGATCCCCAACGCCCAAAGAGACCATTACAACCAGGACTAAATGGAATTACAATACCAAAACCTGAGGAGGGCTACCCTAAAGGATTTATTGGAGCAAAGAGGGGGACAAGCCAGTAACCTCAGGAAGAGGGATATTATTACGTTATTGCTGGAAATGGATGGAGTATCAGCGGCAGAGGGAACCAATGGACCCAGCGCAGCTGACAGAACCCCCGAGGAGGCAAGCTTTGACCGGGCGGTAAGAATCAGGCTGGCACATTATGGTCCCAACCCGACTACAGAGACCATTGACCGGGTCATGGCAGCTGTGGAGGCCAACCTGCTTCGCCAAAGCGGTGCTGCAGCAGCCCCAGTCACAGCAAACCCGGGGGATAGGAAAAAGGTACCATTCACTGCGTTTAAAGCCTTCAGTGAAACAGAAGGAGAGATTGATGGGTACCTTGCTGATTTTGAGCGGCAATGTGCCCTGCACAAGGTACCCCTGGAAGACTGGGTCACTATATTGTCCGGCAAGTTATCCGGCCGGGCCAGCGAGGCATTTCGGGCCATTCCTGATGAGGAGATTGGGGATTATGTGGCCGTCAGGGAAGCTTTACTCTCCCGGTATGCCGTTACACCTGAGGCATACCGGAGGAGGTTCCGAGACACCGTCAAGACCTCTGGGGACTCATACGTGGAATGGGCATGTAAGGTGCATCGCACAGCCGCCCACTGGATGGCGGGGTGCCAGGCTGTGTCCGGAGAAGAGGTGCTGCAGATGTTTCTTTTGGAACATTGTTTTGATAAATTGCCAGCAGGGGTCAGAGAGTGGGTAAGGGACCGTAAACCCTCCACTCTGCACGAAGCAGCTCGCCTGGCAGATGAATATACTGACGCCCGCAAACTGGACAGTCTCATCAGCAAGGCTCCCGCCAGAGTGGAATACAGGCCAACAGCACCAACAGCAGCCAACCTATACCAGCCTCCCATGAATCGCCCATCGGCACCTCCTCCATCTGCCCCGTACCAACAGCCACCTCGGTTCAACTCACGGGAGTATGCCCAACCCATTCGGTGCTACCTGTGCAAGCAACTAGGGCACAAGCGACCCGAGTGCCCGATGAACAGCGCCAACCAGAACCAGTCCTGGAGGAGACCAGCCGGCGGCAATCCACGACCCCCCATCCCAGCCGCTCACTGTGTAGAGGAAGAGGAGTGCTGGGGCATCCTGCATGAGGCAGACCCCGTTCAGGCTGCCCACCGGGATAACAGGCAGCACCACCGACAATGTGTAAAAGTCAATGGGAAGGAGGTCAGTGGTCTACGGGATACCGGGGCAACCATGACTTTGCTCCAGAAACACCTGGTATCCGAAGCCCAACATACAGGGGACACGGTCGCCGTACGAGTAGCTGGAGGTGCCGTGTTCCGTCTGCCCGTTGCCCGGGTACATTTGGATTGGGGAGTGGGCGCTAGACATGTGAATGTGGGGGTCATGAAGGACTTACCAGCGGATGTTCTCCTTGGCAATGACTTGGCGCCCCTTGTTTCCGCCTTCGCTCCCATGGGTCCTGCTGAAGTGGACGCTGTCACGACCCGTGCCCAGACCCGTGCCGCCGAGACCGGCCCACCTGCTGTTGAGACCCAGGTAAGACTCTCTACCCCGACTTGTACCTTAGACCAGGCCCCTTTAGGCTGGGATACCCCAGAGATATACGGGAAGGAAACCAGGGAAGACCCGACGCTAGCAAAGTACAGGGCCAGGGCCGATTCTGGGGGAGAAGGAGTAGATGGGGAGCACTACGAGTGGGTGGGGGATAGACTCTACAGGATCCCGAAACCGCCCCAGAAGCCGAATACCCCTCCGCAGAATCGACAGCTAGTGGTGCCCGCAAAATACCGGCAGGAGATTCTGCGGATTGGGCATGATGTGCCATTAGCCGGCCATCTAGGTTCCCGCCGCACAGCTCATAGGATCACGCAAAATTTCTTCTGGCCCAATTTTAACCGAGATGTGCGGGTTTATTGTAGCACGTGTGACACCTGTCAACGGGTAGGTAAGCGGGGGGATCACCCAAAAGCTAGGCTTCAGTCGATGCCCATCATTGGAGAACCCTTTTCCCGCATAGCCGTTGACATTGTGGGTCCACTGGCCAGGGCTAGTCCATCCGGTAAGAAGTATATTCTCACCGTGGTGGACTATGCCACACGTTACCCAGAGGCAGTAGCGCTGTCTAATATAGAGGCAGAGACGGTTGCTGATGCCCTGGTTAAAATCTTCACTAGGGTCGGGTTCCCTCAGGAGATCCTCTCCGATCAGGGAACCCAGTTCACCGCTGTGCTTACCCAGCAGCTGTGGAAGGTGTGCGGTATTAAACCTCTGCTTAGCTCACCTTATCACCCACAGACTAACGGTCTCTGCGAGCGATTTAATGGCACCCTCAAACAGATGTTGAGGACCTTTACTGACACTTGCAGAGACTGGGAGCGATTCCTGCCTCATCTGCTATTTGCATACAGAGAGGTGCCTCAGGAATCTACTGGGTTCTCCCCCTTTGAGTTACTCTATGGGAGAAGGGTCCGTGGACCCCTAGATCTCATTAGAGGACACTGGGAGGGGGAGACAGAGCAAGAAGGGACCCCCATAGTACCATATGTCCTGGAACTCCGGGACCGCATGGAGAAACTGTCCCTGATGGTAAGGGAGAATCTCCAGGCGGCCCAGGGGAGACAGAAACGGTGGTACGATCGGGGTGCCCGACAGCGGATCTTCCAGGTTGGGCAGAAGGTTCTGGTACTCAAGCCTGTGAAGACGAACAAGATGCAAGCATCTTGGCAGGGCCCGTATAAAGTGTTAGCTCAGGTATGCGATACTACCTACCTTATAGCCAGCTGTTCAGATGAAAGGATTCAGCGATCCTTCCATGTGAACATGCTGAAGGAGTATCAGGAACGACCGGAGGATGTTGCGGCAGTATGTGCCCCAGCTACTGACGACCCCGAGAACTTACCGTTACCTGACTTGCTAGAGAGGGACCCCCAGACAGACCTTACTAGTCTTGTACAGCTAGGGGACCGACTAAACCCGGCAGAGAAGGTACAGGCAAGACAATTACTGTGGGAGAAGCAGGCCACGTTCTCCCAAGAACCCGGGTACACTACCCTAGCTGTACACAAGGTCGAGACACCCGGACAGAACCCCCTACGGCAACCCCCATACCGTATCCCTGAAGCAGTCCGAGAAGGAATGCGGAAGGAGATACAGGAAATGACCAGGCTGGGGGTTATCGAACATTCGGACAGTCCTTGGGCCTCGCCTGTAGTTCTGAAAGATGGGACCACCCGGTTCTGTGTGGACTACAGGCGGCTCAACGAGCGGACCACCACTGACGCCTACCCTATGCCCCGGGTAGACGAGTTATTAGACCGTATTGCCAGGGGGCGCTATCTGACCACCATAGACCTGTGCAAAGGCTATTGGCAGATCCCCTTGGCCGAGGATGCTATCCCCAAGTCGGCATTCGTCACCCCATTTGGCCTATACCAGTTTAAGGTTATGCCATTTGGGATGAAGAATGCTCCGGCTACTTTCCAGCGTATGGTGGATAGGCTCCTCGATGGCTTCCAGGACTTTGCATGTGCATACCTGGATGACATTGCGGTCTACAGTGAGTCCTGGGAAGACCATTTAGTACACGTGGGGGTGGTGCTGGACAAGATTCGGGCCGCAGGCCTGACCTTGAAGCCAGACAAGTGCCATCTAGGCATGGCAGAAGTACAGTACTTGGGTCACAGAGTAGGCTGTGGGAGCCAGAGACCGGAGCCAGCCAAGGTAGAGGCTGTAGCTAACTGGCCCACACCTATCACCAAGACCCAAGTGCTAGCTTTCCTGGGGACGGCAGGGTATTACCGACGTTTTGTCCCCGACTACAGTACGGTTGCCAAGCCCTTGACTGACCTGACTAAGAAGAATTTGCCTAAGCAGGTCCTGTGGTCTCCAGCTTGTGAAGCCGCGTTTCAGGCACTGAAGCAAGCTCTTGTTAATGCCCCTGTCCTGGCTGCCCCAGTCCCTAACAAACGTTTTCTTGTACATACAGATGCTTCCATGTATGGACTGGGGGCTGTGCTAAGCCAGGTCGGGGAAGATGGAGGAGAGCACCCTGTCGCATACTTAAGCAGAAAGTTACTACCCCGGGAAGTAAGTTATGCGGCAGTGGAGAAAGAGTGTTTAGCCCTGGTCTGGGCACTGAAGAAACTGAGCCCTTATCTGTATGGACAAGAATTTTCCCTTATTACGGACCATAACCCCCTCGTCTGGCTTAACCGGGTCTCAGGAGACAATGGCAGACTGCTGAGGTGGAGTTTGGCACTACAGCCATATAACTTCACCATCAGCTACCGACCCGGTAAGCAGAATGGGAATGCAGATGGGTTATCTCGGCAAACAGACGTCCCTACTCCTCCTCAGTCCGGACATCCCCAAGTTGACCCGCCAAAGGGTCAAGCCGGGTCTGCCGGAGTGTTCCACAAGGGGGGAGCCGTGTGACAGACCCATCTGTCTGGATTATAACTGCGTTGTTCGTCTGTTTTGCCGTTTTCATGAATTTCCCCGTTCGTATGCTTTGTTTAAGAGAATGTCGGTTTTGTCGAACGGAACTACCGAACGGACGGCCACCCAGAAGAGAAGTGTGCTGCTGGTTAACCTATTGATCCCAATTAGAACGTTGCGGTTAACCACAGACACTTCTCAATTAAAAACCGAATGCCGGGTGGTCGTCGTTCGTATGTCGACCACGAGGCGGCGGCCATTTTGTCCATGCGAACGACCAGCGGTGTTCAACGATTATTTCATGGATCGGAAAACGGACACTTTTTCAGCCGAACACCGCTGAAGCCGTCGACCTCCCCTTCTCAATCGACAAAAGCATGCGAACGACAGCCGTTCAGGAGATTCAACCACACGAATGGACTTAACCCAGATAGCCGTCCCATGGAGTCAATCGCATACCGAAGAACTGAAAGAGACTTTGACTCCATGGCGATTGAACTGTGCGAATGGGATCTGAGCGCTATTCTCCAATAATGTGCCCTCAGATCCAGGCTATCTGGGGATATGCAAGACTGATGTAAAATGTTCAGCAGTTATTAAGTTATGGATTTTTGTGTGTTTTTGTAACCTGTATCTAAAATGGCGATTGCCTCTGCTCGGGGAGATAATTGAATTACTTCCCAATTATCCCCCGAGCAGAGGGGAGGGAACTGTACTGCATGCTGGGAATATTGTGGGGATGTATGTCCAGAATGTCCCCATGTCCCTCTGTGATTTCAGTCTCCCATTTGGTCCCCTAGGGGAGTGTCCACCAAGTGGGAGACCTGCATAAATACCGGGCAGGTAGCCCACAGTAAACCAGTTCGTGTTTTACCCTCAAAGCGGAGCTTGGTCTCGTTATTGGGGGGATTTGGATACCAGCGGCGAGAGACTGCTTACTTGGATTATTTGCCGCTTGGGAGATATTGTCGTTCGGTTATTAATTGCCGTTCCTGGATTTGCGGCTTGCGAAGGGAATTAGCCGTACAGGTACCGTTCGGGAGTTTGGAGTGTTCCCTGGCTGGCGGTTCGCCTGGTTTTATTATACCCGCTACCCGACCACATTATTGCGAACGGGGAATACTCGCTAAACGGCGGTTTGTACATTTCGTTCCTGGAGGTACCGTAACAATCACCGGCAGAGGAATACAGTTTTACACAATATTTATAACTTCTAAAATATACATGTCACAAACATAAAACATACATTTTCATAATCAATCCATTCAGGGGAACAACATATTAAAAAATGGCACGAATCAGACTAGGGGTTCAAAAGTTAAGGGAAAGTCCTTTGTGTAAATGAAGCATGGCTTTCTGGCCCAAACCAGTTTCAGAGTCTTCTATCCTGGAGAGTAATTCAATTATCTCCCAGGATAGACACAAGACTCCATTAAGCACATGGTTGCAAAAAGACACAAAACACTTTAAAATACATAAAGTCACATTTACACATAACACACAGACATTTCACATATCCCCAGATAGCTGGGATCTGAGTGCACACTATAGATGAATGGCACTCAGATCACACAAATAAGCCTTTCTGCAGGCAGGGCCGGATTAACATAGGGGCTGATGGAGCTGCAGCTCCAGGCCCAGGCCCATGGAATAGGCCCATTGATGTATAAAAAAAAAAAATGTTTTTTTTTACATTTTATTTTTCCCACACACTACTCCTAGGGATTCCACCTGGCTTTTATTTTATTGGCACAGCCAGTATTTGAGGCTGCCTGGCTGGTGCCAATATTGCAGTGATACTGGCAATGCAAATGCTGGTATTTTTCTCAGTATAAACAAGAGATTACTCTGCAATACCAGCACTGGCCAGTAGGGGTCACTGTGTATGGAGAGAGGCAGGGATAGGAAGTTCCAGCATATCCCTCCCTACCTCTCTCTACTCACTGATCTGCAGGGGTGCAGCTACAGAGAATCCAGACAGCAACTCCCACCCTGCAGAGACAGCCTACAGCTCAGGGAAGTAAGGGATGGGGAAAGGCTGCAAGGAGACATACACTGAGACACTAAGGGGCACTGGGAGACATTATGGCAGACACTGGGACACTAAGGGACATTGGGAGACGTTATGGCAGACACTGAGACACTAAGGGACATTGGGAGACGTTATGGCAGACACTGAGACACCAAGGGACATTGGGAGACATTATGGCAGACACTGAGACACTAAGGGACATTGGGAGACATTATGGCAGACACTGAGACACTAAGGGACACTGGGAGACGTTATGGCAGACACTCAGACACTAAGGGACACTGGGAGACATTATGGCAGACACTGAGACACTAAGGGACATTGGGAGACATTATGACACAGACACATGGGGACACAGTGTCCCCATGTCTCCCAGCCAGTGTCCCTGGTGTCTCAGTGCCCCCAGTCTGCCAGTGTCTCACTGTCCCCATGTCTCCTAGTGCCTCCATGTCTCCCAGTGCCCCCATGTCTCAATGTCCCCATGTCTCCCAGTCAGTGTCTCTAGTGTCTGTGTCCTTGGTGTCTATGTCCCCATGTCTTCCAGTGTCCCCATGCGTCCCAGCCAGAGTCCCTTAGTCTCCCAGTGTCACTGGTGTCTCAGTGTCCCTAGGTCTCCCTGTGTCCCCAGGTTTTCCCGTCTTCCTAGTGACATGGGGACCCTGGGATACATGGGGACACAGGGAGACATGGGGCAGTGAGACACTGTGATACATAGGATCACTGGGAGACCTGGGGACACGACACTAGGAGACACTGGGAAACATGGGGCACTGAGACACTGATACATAGGAACACTGAGACAAGGAGTAATCGACACATGGGGGCACTGGGAGACATGGGGCCACTGGGAGGAATCCATCTATACAGCAGAATCAAACTAAGTAGTTTTTTGGTGATTTTACAGCATTTCTCTTATATCACTCCTTGTGATTTACATCATGTGATGTCACCCGTACATATTTAATTATGCAAATTAGCAAGGCCGGTATGTTTTTCCAAGAAAGGTGGCAACCCTAACTACTTTTCACATACTCTTACTTAAGTATGGAAACTTAAGAGGGATGTATGGGAACACAACTTGTGTGGACTGGCTGACAATGAATATAGTTAAAGGGACACTAGAGTCACCAGAAGAACTACAGCTTATTGAATTTGTTCTGGTGAGTAGAATCATTACCGTCATGCTTTTTGCTGTAAACACTGTCTTTTCAGAGAAAATGCAGTCTTTACATTACATTATTCAATTCATCTCTCTGAGGAGATGCTGATTGGCCAGGGCTGTGTTTGAATCATGCTGGCTCTGCCCCTGATCTGCCTCTTTGTCAGTCTCAGCCAATCCTATGGGGAAGCACTGTGATTAGATTAGGCCATCACTTCTAATGATGTCAGCAGACTGCTTGTTTTTCTGAGTCTAACAGCATGCAGAGTTACAGCTTCAGGCTTGAATACAGTAAGATTTTGCTATATTTATGGAGGCATGAGGGGCCCAGGGGGCTAGATGGTGGTGTTAACACTATAGGGTCATGAATTCATGTTTGTGTTCCTGACCCTATAGTGATCCTTTAAGGTAATGCTGACTTTGGTCTCTCTAACACTGTGGTATGTTCCCTTTCTTCTACACTCACTACATACAGCTTTTCTCTGTCCCAGACTATATACCATGAGCTTCTGCTTGCTAGTAAGAAGGTAAGGAGACAAGTGGACCAGCGAGTGCTAGGGGACAGTCCTTAGAAAGCGTTGAGCGAGCACATCATTAGATGCATTTATGCCAAGCTCAGGGTGCTGTCTGCATAGTATGCCCTTTGTTGGCCAGCTGCATGATTGGCAGGCAGTCTGACCAGGGCCGGATTAACATAGGGGCTGATGGAGCTGCAGCTCCAGGCCCAGGCCCATGGAATAGGCCCATTTAAAAAAAAAACTTTTACTTTTTTTTTTTTTTTTTTACACACACACACTACTCTCAGGTTTGCCACCTGACTGGTATTTTACCAGTATTTGAGGCTGCCTGGCCATGCCGGTATTGCAGTAATACCAACAATAGAAAATGCAGGTATTTTTCTCAGTATAAATGGAGATTACTCTGTAATACCAGCACTAACCAGTAGGGGTCACTGTGTGTGGAGAGAGGCAGGGATAGGAAGTTACAGCATATCCCTCCCTGCCTCTCTCTCCTCACTGATCCACAGGGGAGCAGCTACACAGCACAGAGAGTCCAGACAGCAGCTCCCAGCCTGCAGAGACAGACTACAGCTCAGGTAAGTGAAGTATGGGGGGAAAGGCAGCAGGGAGACATGGGGACACGGAGACACTAGGGGACACTGAAAAACTAGGGGACACTGTGAGATATGGGGATGCTGAGATACATGGGGACATTGGGAGACACACTGAGACACATGGGACACAGTGTCTCCATGCCTCCAAGCCAGTGTCCCTATTGTCTCAGTGTCCCCTAGTCTCCCAGTGTCTAGATCCCCATGTCTCTCAGTGTCCCTAGTGTCTCGGTGTCACCATGTCTCCCAGTGTCCCCAAATGTCTGTGTCCCCATGTCTCCCAGTGTCCCCATGTCTCCCAGCCAGTCCCCCTAGTGTCTCAGTGTCCCCATGTCTCCCAGTGTCCCTATGTCTCCCACCCAGTGTCTCTAGTGTCTGTGTCCCCATGTCTCCCAGTGTCTGTGTCCCATGTCTCTCAGTGTCCCTAGTGTCCCCAAATGTCCACATGTCTCCCAGTGTCCCCAAGTGTCTCCATGCCTGTGTCTCCATGCCTCCCAGCCAGTGTCCCTAGTGTCTCAGTATCCCCATGTCTCTCAGTGTCCCTAGTGTCTTAGTGTCCCCTTGTCTTCCAGTGTCTGTGTCCCTAGTGTCTGTGTCCCCATTTCTCCCAGTGTCCCCATTGACTTCCTGCTTCACTCTTCACTACTGTTAGGGGGTATGGATTTACTTGAAAGATTAAAGCATAAATTAGAGAGAGATTAGCATAGAGTATGTGTTTTCTTAAAGCTGCATCCTTCGAGTTTCCCTCCAACACCATCTCCATTAGATACTTGACGCTTGAGAGGTATGACTGTTTTAGTGTCTATGGTCGATAAGATTCTTGTCATTACTACTAGTGTGGTCCAGCACGCAGAACTATGTAACATCTACATAGACAGAACAGAAAATGATAAAACGTAAACCGGTCCTTAGAATGGCCGGACTAATACGTTAAAAACAAAGAATGGTCAAGGGAGCCAGAAATATACAATACCATTTAACAAGCCAAGTCAGGGAAGCCAGGAATCAGAATAGTCAAGAATAGCCAAAGTCAAAATACTGGGAATATCAAAAACAGGACAAGAAAATGCACTCTCAGGATTCAGGAACCAGGAACGAAAACCACGACAGGGCAATAACCTAGGTTAAATATCCCTTTGGCCTCTAACTGCAGAACGTGTATGTGTGTGTGTGTGTGTGACCCTGGGGGGCAGAGCTATATCTGGCTGCGGCCGTGTGTTCGGCACCATCTTGAACCCGGGCAGGCAGCCAGGAGAACCCGGCAGAGCGGCTCACAAGCAGGTAAGCTCAGTTCATTGGCGCAGTCACACTGGTCCGGTGCGACTGCACCTCGCGGCGAGCCGGGGGCCGTGACAATTCTGTAATTAGGCCCCATCATAATTGTCAGCACCAGGCCCATTGGGCTCTTAATCTGGCCCTGAGTCTGACATGCATTCATACCAGGCTGGCCTTCTAATTCTTTGGGCAGACATATCCTCTTTTTGGGCATGTTCGCCCCTTTTGGCAGGTTACGTGATTTGTGTCAGTGGCACACCCTTTTACCCCGCCCATTGACTTCCTGCTTGACTGGACACTGCTGTTAGGGGTTATGGATTTACTTAAAAGATGAAAACATAAATTAGAGAGAGATTAGCCTAGGGTATGTGTTTTAATATAGCTGCTGTTTTCTTTCTCTCCAGCACCATCTCCATCAGATACATGACGCTTGGGAGTGTTTTACTGTTTTTGGTCGATATGATTCTGTAATTAGGCCCGTCATAATTGTCAGCACCAGGCCCACTGGGCTCTTAATCTGGCCCTGTCTGCAGGGGAAATAAACGGTTTAACCTGCAGGGCCATAGTCCAAAGGGAGCAGGCGAGCAACCAGGCTTCTCCAGTTCACAGTGGCGAGGTTGGTTTCGCCACACTTCTCCCCTTTACCAACTAGACTAACAGGGTATCTGACCTCCTGCCGGTCAGTGCCCTGGTTAGTCCAGCAACCCACCCACAAAACAGAAACAGCAGTACAGCCAACCCACAATAACTGGTTACTACACCTGGGTAGAGGAGAACTTTGTCCATGTCCAGGTGCCTCACCACGACTGTGTGGGCAACTGTTAGGCTGCCTTGGTGGGTTGCTGAGTGGGCAGAGACCAGCGGTACTCTGCCCTGATGCCAGTGCTACCACGGGAGTAGCCTGGTGGGAGCCTGGTTGTGGGAGGGAGAGACCGACTGTCTCCCCTCTGGATACACCGCTCTGTGGCTGGGGAACAGGACCGACTGTCCCTACCCCTTGTGCTGTAAGTGCAGAGACTACAGTCCCATCTCCCCTTGCTGGGTTAGGCTGCCGCTGGAGAGAGGGTGTAACAAGCTCCTCTCTCTGAACTGTAAACTGCCGCTGGGGAGAGGGGGTATCCTGCTCCTCTCCCTGACACTCTCTCTGCTGGTGGAGAGGGGGACCAGCTGTCTCCCCTTTCATTATTTTGTCCTGTGGTTGGGGTGCGAGACTGACGGTCTCTGCTCCCTGCAGGACACTCTGCCGCTGGGGTGGAAGGACAGCACCTTCAGCTCCCTGGGGTACACACTGCCGCTGGGGAGGAAGGACTGCACCTTCAGCTCCCTGGGGTACACACTGCCGCTGGGGAGGAAGGACTGCACCTTCAGCTCCCTGGGGTACACACTGCCGCTGGGGAGGAAGGACTGCACCTTCAGCTCCCTGGTATACACACTGCCGCTGGGGAGGAAGGACGACACCTTCAGCTCCCTGGGATACACACTGCCGCTGGGGAGGAAGGACGACACCTTCAGCTCCCTGGGATACACACTGCCGCTGGGGAGGAAGGACGGCACCTTCAGCTCCCTGGGGTACACACTGCCGCTGGGGAGGAAGGACGGCACCTTCAGCTCCCTGGGGTACACACTGCAGCTGGGGAGGAAGGACTGCACCTTCAGCTCCTGGGATATACACTGCCGCTGGGGAGGAAGGACGGCACCTTCAGCTCCCTGGGGTACACACTGCCGCTGGGGAGGAAGGACAGCACCTTCAGCTCCCTGGGTTACACACTGCCGCTGGGGAGGAAGGATTGCACCTTCAGCTCCCTGGGATACACACTGCCGCTAGGGAGGAAGAACAACACCTTCAGCTCCCTGGGGTACACACTGCCGCTGGGGAGGAAGAACAACACCTTCTGCTCCCTGGGGTACACCTTTGAGTCCCCGTAACGCACTCTGCCCCCGGATAGGGCGGCTGATACCTTTGGTTCGGTCTGCCAGGAACTGCAGGTATTCCGCTGCCAACTTCCTCACGAACTGTACATATTTCTCCTCTGGGTTGGGGCCAAAGTAAGCCAGCCGCATGGCAACCTCTCTGTCAAACTCCTCCTGAGTGTAGTCAGACGCCATGCTTGCTCTGCCGACGTTGGTTCCTTTGTAGATAGGGTCGCTGTACGGGTACTGGCGTTGCCCTCACTTTGTAATCCAAGGAATGGTGTTGCCCTGTAGCTGTCTTTCTGGTTGTAGGAATGATCCCACCGCTGCCACCAATGTAACGGATCACCTGGCACCCCGACTGGGTACCTCCGTTGAAGGATGCTCCTAGCGCTTCCTGAGGACTCCAAGCACTCTGGCAGACACCACAATCACCTAACCGGAGAAACAAATAAATTCTCCCAAGCATATGAATGCTGTAGACAGTTGAATAGGAACCATACGAATAGGTTTACTCTCCTAGCAGTCAAACTGGAATACAATAAATCCTTCCCCCAATAATGAGACGACACTTCACTTTGAGGGTTAAAACAGGAACTCCCTGTACTGTCACATACAGTCTCTTTTATTCCCAATCCACAAACATAGTACAGCCCACAGGGCGTTATAAAACAACCAATCAATCCGTACAATACACCCAGACACTCCCACACAAAATCCTCCCCTCTGCAGGTGATAGGATTACTGAACACAATGGGTAATCCCATTATCACCGGCAGAGGAATACAGTTTTTACACAACATTTATAACTTCTAAAATATACATGTCACAAACATAAAACATACATTTTCATAATCAATCCATTCAGGGGA